>JACJUY010002230.1:41395-62055 GCA_014220935.1 Platorchestia sp. MABIK | reverse complement strand
CGTGAGGATGTAACTCCAGACTAGGGCGTCAGGTGAGGATGTGACTCCAGACTGGGGCATCACTTGAGGATGTGACTCCAGACTGGGGCATCACGTGAGGATGTGACTCCAGACTAGGGCGTCTCGTGAGGATGGGACTCCAGACTAGGGCGTCAGGTGAGGATGTGACTCCAGACTGGGGCATCACTTGAGGATGTAACTCCAGACTGGGGCATCACGTGAGGATGTGACCCCAGACTGGAGCGTCATCAAAAGGTTTGAGACCAAACTGGAGCGTCATGGATAGATTTGACTAGATTGGTGCGTCACGTGAGAATGTGACTCCAAACAGGTGTTTCATGGAGAGATTTGACCCCAAACTGGTGAGTCAGGTAAGGAAATGACTGGATTGATGCATGAGTTACACAACATCAAACCCTCCCCCTCCTACCTTTCCCGCATCTCCCTGCTCCAACTGCCCCTTGAGGAGCTCCATCTCCAAGACCTTCGAACCGTCAGCATTTTACTTCTCCTCTTACGGCAGTGGCTCAATGCGGCATCTAAAGTTGCAATGATTTCATGATTTTATGAGTCCGTGGCCTTCAGCTCTAAAGTTCACTAGCCAATGGTCGGAAGGAACTGATGACTTGTCAGTTCAGACATGACAACCACACCGAAAAGTTTTGTTCGTAGTATAAGTCGGAGAAACGAACAAATTTTCAGTACTTGTGGCAGTGAAGGAATGCTTCCAACACTGATTGAATTTTTTTCTGTTTCCTTCGTATTTTTGCTTTTCTACATAGGTTGTTAGATGTATGATAAATGGGAAACATTTTCATTAGCTGTGAAAAACAAATATTTAATACGGGAAGAAATTTATCAGTGACGTTATGAGCGCTACTTTCGCCGTAATGTTATGACACTGAGTCAATAAAAGGCACACTCATACTAACTCACTGCAAGTTGATGATGCATTAGGTTAATTTAAGCTAGGACAGTGTCTAGCTCCTAAGTAAATCCCTTAAATATAGTTTCCTTCATCCCCTATGAACTCGTTCATGATCTTTTTGTTAGTTGTGAGCTTCTACATTTCAAACTTTGGCATTGGTCAAATTTTTCTTTGCATAATGAAGCAATTTTTTTAGTTTGGTTGGTTGCAAAGTCGCTCTGAATTAGATGGGAGTCGATTTTCAAATTATTAGCTTCTGACACTCAGATAGGGAACGTCATTGCACTGTTGAGTCAGAAAATTACTAAAAAAATACATGGTAAATAATAAAATTCGAAAGGTTCACAACTAAATCAAAAGTAGAAAATAAAAAATTTTGACAACTAAATGTAGAATGAAGCACGACAACTAGCAACCGGCTGAAGATGAAAAGTCCAATTAGTTATTTCAGGTGACGAAATGATCTTCAGCCTAAAGCGTCATTCAAATCATCTCAACAGCAAGTTTTCTACACAGTTAATAGCATGCTCCAACATTCTACAGAAGCACAACTTTGGTGAAACTTTTTTTGGCAGTAAAGTGTCAGGTCGAAACCCAAAGATGATTTCTGCTCATTATGGATGAAGACACAAGGGGAGCATAGAAGCGAGGGCCAAATCGCAGTTCGAAGTGTTTGGAAGGGAGGGTTGCGACAGCGATGGTCCAGCCCATGAGGTTAAGCTTGAAGTCTAAGTTCGGTATCGATTATGAGGCAATGGAGCCACTGAGATCGGAGAGATCTAGCCTTGATCCTTTGAGAGACCGTATTCTCGATGATGAGCGGCGTAAAAACAAAGATTTTCAAAATATTCCAAGGTTAAGAGGGTGCTAAATTTTGATTGACTTCAAATGGTGTTCATTTTCGAACTGCTTTCGATAATGTTTCTCGTTTATGGTTTTTTGTGCTGCTTATGGCCACTTTGAGAGCATTTATTCAATACAGGAGATAACCATCGGCTATCGATGCAGGTCCCAGCAAAGCCGTCATGGTAAAACGAATGCAACTGTCTCGAATGTGCACGGTAAGCTACTGTGAAGCTGCAGCGTAACACTCATCTGAATGGTGAAAACAATTTTCTCACTGAATTTTTCTGCTCAGAGGGTCGAAAAAGAATAGAGGGCTTTAATTTACCCTTGAAATTTTACGCCTCAATTTTTTCTAAAAACAACTAATGAGAACTCAACTATCTATTCACATCAATATCAAGGTTAGATAATGGCATGTTTTGGGAAGATTAACCAGATCTCATACACTGTCACGTTTTCTGCATAACATACACAAGTGCATTCAGTGAACATCAGACGCAGCAATGCTTGCCTCAGTGAACATCAGACGCAGCAGTGCTTGCCATCAGACGCAGCAGTGCTTGCCATCAGACGCAGCAGCGCTTGCCTCAGTGAACATCAGACGCAGCAGTGCTTGCTGCAGTTAACATCTTGGAATCACTTGCAGGCCGCAAAGAAGACCAAGCTGCGGTGGGGCTGCGATGATCCGTCTTCATTTGCTGGGTTTCCTCCCAGTCGAAGGCTGATGGACGACCAAAGGCCGCTCCACTTCCCTCAATGCCCGTCCGACCATCGCTTAAGTAAGACTAAAATTTTCTATGAAGATAGACAAGCAGTGCCCGGTCAAACATTCCAGTAAGATTGCGCTTCGTAGCTACTTTACGCCTAGAGGTTAGGGTGACTCAGTATTGCTGCCATTGCTTCGTCTTATTCAGCTATTTTGGAATATGTCGTTTTGAGGATGAGAAATCTGTGTGATTTGCTGGAAGTTCATTCAAAGGGACTTCCTGTGTGTCGTTAATTGATGTGCAGGGTTTTTATAACTTGTGAAGGCGATACATAGAAGTTTGTCGTGTTGATGTGCATGCCTGTGTGTAAATGAATTCTGCTCGTACGAATAAAGGTTTTTGTATTGTGATGCATTAACAAAAAAATTGCACGTGTTGCTTGGAGAACATGTTGCTTCATGTGAGTTTTCTCAAGCTTCAAGCTTTCAAGCAAGTGTCCGACTAAAAATAAATAATTCGTAGCTTTTTTCCCAGAACTCTCAATGAAGAAATCTCTACCTTTGAATATTTACCAAGAATGCCATTCAAAAGGAAAACGTGAATGCAAGAACCAGTCATATTGTTCTTTGTCTCGAAGCACAATAAGGGAAGTCAAAGTAATAGAAGTAAAGTGTTAGAATCGATCTCTTGTTGTAAGTGTCAAATATTTTCTAAATGTTTTCATGTTAGAAATATCGACGTGTATGATCTCAAACACCAGGTAAAATTTGCAATCATTTTATCGCAAAGTTCAGGAACAGAAATTAAGTTGATTGGAAGTGCTAAACGTAGAGGTACTTACAAGAATTGCCTAACTAAATGTTCCGGAACTGTTGTATCCATGATTCGCATTCCAGCTCGCTGAGGCTAGGGACGTCAGAATCCGGCGTTGAGAGCACGTCAGTCACGGTAGAGGAAACATGGCAGAGTCATTTCTATGGGGAAAAATACACCTCCTCTTGTTTGGCTAGCCAATAAAACGGCTTCATTTCAAACAAATTTCATGACGTCACCGTTACGACGTGTTAGGTCAATATTAATGCAGGATTAGAAGCTAGATATGTTGACATATGCAATATGAGCGCTGCTATTGGTCCGTTGCCATGACGTCAGCATTGTCACACGGTCGACGCAAAATAGACAGGTTTAACCCTACCTGATTTCTTCTACCGTGGTGTTCCCCTGTGCAATATGAGCGTTGCTATTGGTTCGTTACCATGACGTCAGCATTGCCACATAGTCGACGGAAAAGACTGGTTTGACCCTACCTTGTTTCCTCCACCGTGACGTCAGTGCTGGCTGAGGATCAGGTGCAGGAGGCTGTAAGTTGTGTCTAACTGGGAGGCGCTAATCTCAACGCCGCGGTACCTTTACATAATGCGCTAATGAGAAGTTTTCTCGAGGTGATCAATTGAGCACGATGGGCCGGCATCCTCAGAGCACGCTGTCTTGAAGCAGCTTACCTTCACTAACTTTCCGTCAATTAAATTCTTTTCAGTGTTAGATGAATGTAGGGTTTTTTCTAGGGATTTCTTCCCTCAATTCAGTCTTTTGATTCTGTCTGTTGTGAGGGCATCAGGAAGATTTGTTGCACACTAAGTCATATGAACAATATTTATTTTCAATTACATCATAGCGTTTAAAAATGTTGCTAACTTTTTTTAGATATTTTAACCTCATAATTTCCGAGAGTGTGAGAAGATCAAAGATCTTTGAAGCGTTTCTAAAATCCACTTTTCCAAGCCAATAATGAACTCTGCATTTTCTATTTTTGACAAAAACCAAAATAGTTCTTTGTGCGACTTTTTCAAAGGCTGTTATAACTTCCACAATGAAAATTAGAAAGTTCCTGGAGTATGCTATTTTTTCCACTTGACTGATTATTTCTAATTTTAATTTGCAATTCCCTCTCCTGAAATACACCCATTTTCAATATCATGAAACCTATTTCTTTGCAGCTCACAAAACCCTCTAAATGGCTACAACAATCCAAAATTTAATCATTATTTTTGGTTTTAATTCTAACTGGCCTGAGTTGGGCGCAGAAATTAAGGTTAGGCTTTTAGGAGCAGTAAATTGCAGTCTTCCATTGCGATGATGGATGCAAGCTCCATACGTCTGAAAAACGCAGCCTGTCTTCGGCTTTATGGACTAAGTTCAAAACTTCTTGGACAGTTTTGTGACGTGTATGTAAACCGCACTTCTGGACTCTCGGTGTTGCGAGCTGAAAGCGGCATGTGCATACAGTAACTTGAAGTAAACCAGATAATAGAGTGAAAACAAATGCGTTTCCCTTTTCTTTAATAATTATTGAATATTTTAAGGTGGGGTTTGAGCAATTTTTATTCTACATTATTTTTCCGAACCACTTTACTAGCGGGAGAAACAAGGTAATATTCAACAGTTTTCGACAGTGAATAGAAACAACGCAGAGACTCAAGAGTTTCGTAATCTATGGAGAATTGAGTGCCCATGACGATGAATGCTTTTTATAATTTTGCATGTTAGGTTCAATAAAATCGACATCAGAGCGAGTTCGAAGAACAATTTTTAAAATGGTCGAACCGAATCTGATTCCAGAGGAGTGAAACTTGTTACTTCTTCGTATGTGTTTTCATATCCCGTGTTCTAGTTCTCCATTGAACGAAACGAAACTTATACCGTAACCTGCGCGTATAGAAACGTAACATAATTACAGTGTACCGCACACAAAACTTTTTGATTTTGGCTGAATGTCAAACCATCTTCTTTCCAAACTTCACGAGTCTTTTCGAAAAAGAAGCCACATTCGCAGCTTCAGTGGTGAGGATCGAAGACAGCTTATAAGGAGGTCTGCGGCAAGATTTGCATGTCGAGGTGGCGGTTGCATTTGACCACTAGACACTCTAGCTAAGAAGCATAAATTTCCAGCTGCACTTGGAGAGGTGCGAACTAGCGGTTGAGATTTTAGGGCTGCTTATCTGAGTGCTAAGACACATGTTCAAAGTAAATTATCAGGAATATTTAAGATTACTTGAAAAAATAAAAAGTGACTTCCACGCATTTTTTTCAATAGTTGTACAACATTTAAATTCCAATGCCCTTGCTAACATTTCACTTACTGGTTCAGTGCGCCTGTATTTGTTGTTCATTCGTGAAACAATCCGTAATTGATATTCTCTATTTGCACCAATTGGCCTGAACAGCATTTGGAAACATTTTCTGTTTTTCTCTCTGCTATTATTTCGTGCTGTTGAAAGTGATATCATCAAAATTTGACTTCCATTTGATATGTTTTCAACACACTTTATATTATTAAGAGAATTATGACAAAATCCATGACGATAGCCAGTCACTTTCATGAACACAGCGTGGTACAGGGCACACAGTACGCTGCACGCAAGCCACCCGTGTAATGTGCGAGCTTCAGTTTCAAGTTCTAATAAAATGAATATTTGAATTTACAGCTCATTCACTAACAATGGAGTGCAGTTTTGTATAGTACGGTAACGCGGCATCAGGTTACGGTGATGTAATTAGAAAGAAGGAGGATCTGAGCATAGATATTTTCAAGACGATTTTCGAATTTACTTTAAATGTCCATTTGTATATTAATTAATGCTTCGTACATCTTTAACTACTAATTTAGCATCGTAATTCAATTTTCATAAGCGAACGTGATAGTTACGAAAAATTCTTCGTTTCACGTAAACGTTTTTGAAGTTCTGTGACCTGTGGATCTCATATTTTGTAAATTCCGTGTAAAGATCCCGACTCCAAACCAAATCTTCACGAAGGGGAAACGTTTCAGTCTCCCCTCACCATGGGCAAGCTGAAGAGATCAGGAGTCATTTTTGATTGTAATAGTACTCAGCACTCCTCGCTTAATTCATGAGTTCATGCAAGTGCAGTGGTCATACGGGGGCTGTGGGATGAAAGCATTGTCTGCCTAAAGCAGGAGGTCAAAACTAGTTGATTTCTCGAAATTTTTGGTGAATTAGTGGTTCCGTTTTTCTTACCCTGAACTGTCGTTAACTTCATCTGTATATATGATTGTCGTGCTTAAATTAATAGGTTCCTTGAGAGCAAATGAGGTACTGCTTGTGCTTCAAATTCTCAACAATTTGAAATGAAAGTTAAACGAGCTCGTGGAACAAAATTTTGTTGAGAATTTTTACTTTCAACAATTCCAATTGTTACTCTTCCTGGTGCTATTACCGTACGTCACCTGAGTAGTTGTGATTCTTAAATAATTTGACCTTGATGAACATCTCTGAATAAAAATGGGCTGAGTATCATATTTATTCCGTTCTATAAGTGGTAAAATTCAAAAAACTTCCCTATAAGAAAATTCGCACTTTCCTGCAAGAAGATTCGTTCTCCAACTATACGTTCTTAATACAAACATGATAAATACTGACGTTTTTTGCAGTGCATTGCAAGATAGGTGACGTGAGAGATTAATTATTACGCAAAGTGCAGTGTTGAGTAAGGAATTGAAGAGCCTTAAAATGAAAAAATGATATTTCTGCTTAGAAATTAGGTAAAATTTTAAATCAAGAACTTAAAACATTTTAGGAGTGCTGGAATAATTTGTTAAATGGTTGTTTGCTGTGATTCTGTGTTAAAGGAAGCGCTAGAGGTAATTGCACCATGTGCTAGAGATAGTTAAATGTCAGGAGCAAATTCCGTAGACTTTTTTAAATTATGTCCGCAAATGACTTGAGGTAGGCAGCAGGAACAAAAAACATAATCACTTAGATTTCTTTTACTCCTGGCTTAATTTTTTTATACATTCGTTGAATTACCAACACCTCAACTTACATTTTAACCTATGGTAAAATTGTAAGGAATGTTGCAAAAGAATAAGCAAATATCTGAGACGAAATAAAATCTGAACACTGTGTTTATTTAGACGATATTAAAATCATAAACACTTCAAATACCTCTAGAAAGGGTAATTTTACACAGGATTAAACTCACACACATCGAAATAATTTACAATATTTTTCAAAGAATCCTCTGTAACTCAGGTAAGACTTCCATAGCTTACCCCAATTTTCAGTGAAGATTCCCAGACTAAGCTGACTCCAAATTCCCAGCGAAGATTGCCATCAGCAGTCATTGTATAGAGTGCGGTGCTGCGGCAGAGCTCAGTGTGGGGCTGGCCAGCGCGGGGGGTGGTAGTCAGCGCTCCAGTTGGTGACCCTCACAGGATAGTGATCCTTCTGTGGCTTCTCTTTCAGTCTCGTGCGATCGCGTACACTGAACTATTGTTGCCTCAACCTGAACTGATTTAAGCGAGAACTGAAAATATGAAGAACAGAAGGAATGTGAATCTTACAGAACTGCAAGCAGAACAGCGCAGGAGATAACACGAGATTGCGAAAGCAGAAAGTTGTTTGTTTTGTTTCGAACAGGTGTATAGAGTGAGCGGTAGCTCATATTTGATAGTCTCTCCGCGATTTTATTCATTTAAAAATAATTCCTATACACTATTTCATGTTGAAGTTGGGAAATGAAACTTAAAATCGTTTAGGAAAAGCGTGCAAGGGAGTGCCTGGCCGAGGGTATCATTGGTGCTCTAAGCTCTCGTTGCTCAGGAGTGTATTTGTGGTGCAGATTTTGCTGAAGCTGCATTGAGTACGCGCGTTGATTTTGCTGAAGCTGCATTCAGCCGTGGCCTTGTTTTCACTGAAGCAGAATTCAGCAACCACCTTGTTTTCGCTGAATCAGCATTCAGCAACAACCTTGTTTTCGCTGAAGCTGCATTCAGCAATTGCTTTACGCACCTGCTGAAGCCGCATTCAGGTGCCACTCAGCCCACGCTTCAAAACCTCAATTATGAATCTCCACCATTTAATAATTTAATATTCTCATATAAATAAAAAATTCAAAATTTTCTACATTCGCTGCGGGAAAAATTTTTGAATCCATTAATTTTTACACTGATTCCTGCTGTGAACACATGCCGATTTCGTATGTTTTTTTCTGCTTGTGATTAAAACTGCATGTTTATAATGAAACTTTCACTTCAAATTGAAGTGTTTCTGTGTAAGGTGGTAAGTAGAGCTGGTTTCGGGCAAGGAATGGTCAGCAAAGTCAGTAAACTCCACCTCCTGTGAGCTCACGTGTGTGATTGTGTGACAACCATTTTTGTTTGCTTGAATAGCTGTTGTATAGAAAAAATTGAAAATATCATGCTACAAAACTGACAAGAAATTAAACCAGAATAACCACAGCTGTTCTCCTCCGATAAAAATCTAATTCCACTGACTAGACCTGTCTCATGTTTTCCCAAATATTGGGTAAGATAAAGTTTACGTATCTTTTAGTTGATATTTGAAGCATTTGTTCCTTCACAATGTCATGAAAATGAAAAATTAGGAAACCTAATATTACCAAATAGACTTTCAAACACAAACATAAAAATATTTAGAACGTTTATGTTGCTATTTTTTCTGCGGTTACCAAAATATTTCAAGAGCTTGCTAATAATAATATTACTAGTCATCGTAATGGAGGAAGTGTGCAGCAATGCGCACACCTTGTGCACAGGATCCTCAGCCCGGGAGAGCTAGTAATTTGAGTGCCGCATGAGGGACAGCGGCGGGCTCAGCAGATTGAATAACACAGGAGACAGTGAACCCTGAATTGATCTCTATACAATATTATTAAAGTCCACTCGGACACTATGTTCCCGAATTTGAAGGGCAACGTAATGACGTATTTAAAAAAAAACAGGTTTTATAAAACTTACGTTTACATCCTATGGTGTTCATTTTTTTCTTCTTTTAACGTTGAACATGTTAAACAAAAAAATGTTTAAAAGGCACATTTTCAAAGCCAAACAAGATTAAAATGATTTTTAAAGGAGCACAGAAAATGAAAGAGATACAATTTATAAGGGTACAATGTGGCTTGGCTTTATTTTCAATAATTGACAAAGTCAAATGATTGAAATAATCAACGCTTACTGGCGTCTTCTAGCAAATTTAAAAGAGAATGAAATGTGTTAGCGTCGCCTGCCTAAATTGGGCAAATGGACATCTCTTACTCATCAAAAATTTTGTTGCAGTTAGCAATCCTATAATTAATGCTTATGTGAATCAACATCGGCTTAAATAAATCGATATTGATGACGATATTGATGAAACGTGTATTGAAAGAAAAATTGAACATATATATTGGCGTATCAAAATGTTGTCGCAATTAGTCAAGAAAATGTAGAACAAACAAGGAACTGATTAGCATATTTATTTGTGAAAGTGTCTAGTTAAATAGAGGTGCAAATTTCCGTCCCTGCTGTAATGCTTATGGAAAACTGATTTACCAATTAATTTCGGACTGGTAGTTAAATCTTCGAAGTAAGTTCCCAAGAGTTTTTAAAGGTTCTTCTCTGTACAGTATTTACATTCGACACTCGATTTTTTGTACGGAAGTCTTTAAGAGCGAGAGTAAGTCGAGTCTTAGATACCGGTAAACTAATTTAAAAATTTTTCTTACATTTTAGGACATGTCTCCCATTTTCTGAAATATTTTGTACGAATTAAACATTATTCAGCATTAGATATTAGTAGCAACAACTAATTTCTGTCATCCATCTAATGAAGAATTGAAATATTCTCGTGTCTCAAATTTTGCACATTTTTCCGAAATTTCTGAGCAAGTTCTTACGCTTTTTATTCGCTTTTATCAGCATTGTGCTCGGAATTCACTTCAATGTGTATTGTCGCCTTCGCATCGATAAAAAAACCTACGGAAAAACGCTTCGAATTATTCTGACGAGAGAACTGCAACTATTTATACTTTTTTGGAGAATGTATCTTATGAATAATCGTTTCCAACAAAATTCAGCAAAATGAAAATTTTCATACCTAAACAAATAGATAAAAAATTGTCCAGGGCAATGATACGTCAAATGATCACACAGTACGGGGAATTTCTAACAACGTTTCTCGCATTATTCACCCCCGTAAAAAGAGGGAGAGCTACAGCGAGGAAGAATCAATGTGAATTAATCTGCTAAATATTACAAGGGCCATTCTTCACAATAAAAAAAGCTGATAATGATGATGGTGACGGCGGCGACGATAATGATGGCACCACGATGCCGTGATGCAGGACTCATTACCGTGATGATGCGCTCTAACAAAAAGAGGTGAAATAGATCCAAAGAAAAAACGGGCTTTGTTGGAAGTGTCAATTGTCGTGTATGAGTTATTGGTGCTGGAGGTAACAAAAGAATATTCCAATTAATTCTCCTTTCTTCTGTGAATGAAGACTGTGATTGTATTGTCGAGCATGAGCTCTGTCACTTCCAGTTACTGCAAATAAAATCTAGCTAAGATCAAATGATTTTTGATCGTCGAGCTTCATGCTGTCAGCATGCTTACTGTTCGACCTCATGTTCGACGTACATGTAAGGTTTGAAAGAAACAGACGTACATGTAAAGTTTAAAAGAAACAGGCTATGTGTGGTAACTGGGATCCTCTTCAACATTTCTGTGATAGGATTGCATGAAGAAAAGCACGTGTTGGGTTTAAAAAAACAAGCTAGGTGGGGCAATTCGGATACGTTTCAATATTTCTGTGACACAAATGAGAAATTTAATTTAAAACATGTTGTTTCAAAAAATGTTCAATAAAGGTTTGCTGAGACGCTTCTGTTTTGCGAGATACTGAACAAATCTTGTCATGTTCAAGCTTTATTCATGTCATTCAAACGAGAAATAAAGCTAGCGTTTTGCATGGTCGACTTGAATAGTCGAGTAGGTGTCGCATGAGCCTTTATTTCTAGGGTGAAATTCCTTCAGGAATATCTGTGGAAGACGCTTCAAAGTTCCATATTGAAGCCTGAATCTTAAAAGCCGAATCTTTTACAAGCAGTAGGGATGTTCAATGAACTTTCTGTCAATAACGATGCGGTACTACGAACTGCCGTTACAAAGCGCCTACAAAAATTTTCATTAAGCAAATTTTAATCTTGAGCTCCAGTTTGCTACCAAAATTTTAACTCGAAATCCATTAAAGATGTTTTAGACATACGCGCTGAAGAGGACCAACTGTGACAATCACACTACAATCTTGTCCAGCCTTTTCATTTGGTAGGCTCAATTTGGTAGGCCCAATTCGGTAGGCTCTATTCAGTAAGCTCAATTCGGTAGGCTCTATTCAGTAAGCTCAATTCGGTAGGCTCTATTCAGTAAGCTCAATTCGGTAGACTCTATTCAGTAAGCTCAATTCGGTAGACTCTATTCAGTAAGCTCAATTCGGTAGACTCTATTCAGTAAGCTCAATTCGGTAGACTCTATTCAGTAAGCTCAATTCGGCAAGCTCAATTCGGTAAGCTCTATTCAGTAAGCTCAATTCGGTAGACTCTATTCAGTAAGCTCAATTCGGTAGACTCTATTCAGTAAGCTCAATACGGTAAGCTCTATTCGGCAGCCTCAGTTCTGCAGCTCAATTCGGTAGGCGCAATCATTATCTTAAATTTTATATTGGATGGCCCAATGATCATTCCATATGAGAGAAGAATCGTTTTTAAATTAAAATAAATCTGTTTCTGTCATAGTAGCATTGAATTTGTCATACGAGTATAATGCACTCTCAAATATTTTTGGAACTTGTCATTTTAAATAATCATTTTATTTCGCTACGAATTAATTTTGATGGAAGTAAAGACTATTCTAGACTTTTACGGGGAGTAATTTCTGTCCAAATTAATATTCAAAAATGATTAATATAATTGTTTAACTTCGAAGCTTAATAAATCGTTTCCGATAAAACTTCTTGATTTTGACTCCTGAATAGTTAAATTGCTTGCGTCGTTTTGTTTTCCCCGAAAAAGCTCAAGAAATAGCATGCTAATGAATATGCGTTAGTAATGAAACAGATGAACTTGACTTAACTGGCGCAGGCTAGAAAATAACTTGGTGATTTTTCATTTCGATTCCTTCTGTATTAAGAAAATAACTTGGCCATTTTTCCTTTCGATATCTTCTGTATTTACCAGTCGAAATTTACATAAATATTACAAATGCAGTGAAAATAGTTTCTCTACAATTCACAGCCGACGTTAAGCATTTCGTAAGCCTACTGCTCTTCCATCGTAAAAAATGTGTAAAGATATTTATTGTCATTAGTAACAAGGCCCACGACTCAATATCTACGGGGTTGACGGCAGTAATATTTCTTGTGTGAGTACGAGACCTTTCGAACAAAAGGAGTTTTTGCTCGAGTATTTTTGTGCTCAAAAAATACCGCAGTTCTTATTATTTCGGAAGCAGCGCAAAGACAATTGAAGTTGCGTGTTGAAGACACGCTCTCTATGAGTAAATATATCTGAAACATTTCTGTATATTTTTTTGATAGCATCTAAATATTTTTCCGATCACAAGTGCATCCAAACCTTCGCTAAAGTCACACAACACTCAACTGATGACTTTTCTTAAGACTCTCCCACTAATGACAACGACATCTTAGCCTTGACCATCCATCACGAAACAATTCTCACTGGAAAAGCGCTGGGCACCAACAAACTCTTTAGTACTTTTAATTAACGTTGAGTTTCAGTATTCCTAACGTAAGAATCCATTGAAGTCAACGCAGATAAAGTTTATTCAGTAAACGTATCATACTTAGAGATTAGAAAAGTGAACGACTAACGGTAAAACTTTCAGAGCATTTACGGCAAGATTCGCCGATCGTTGAATAGCATTTGGTTCATGTATGTAGTATTTTAGTTTATTGTTTACTTGAAAGCGATGTGTGTGTCACACTTCCTTCATACACACTTCATTGCACTGTGTGTGTGTGAGTACGTTTGTAAGTGTGTGTGTGTGTGTGTAAGAAAGCGTACCGGAAGTAAGTCCAAGAACATTTTTAGTTGACGGCCTTTAGAAATTGCTCAAAAATTCCCAGATTTTGCATTTATCACTGTTTTATGTTGACCAATGGGAACATAAGTTGTTGAATATTGGTGTATCACTTTGCTTTTCGCGCACAAACTTTACGAAAGACAAAAGGAGATAAAATATGAAGAAGAAAAGTTCACGATGGTAGTGGTCAAGTAGGGCTTCAGTTTTCTCTGGGAAGATTATTTATTATTTTAGGAAAATGTGAACCATTTTAAAAAAGTAGCTTAGATTTGTTAGGAGCTAAAGTTGTCATGCACGTCAAGTGCGTCGGCGCTCATACTTTACAGAGATTTTGTTTGCAAAAAAATTGGATCATTCGCATTATATTTTGTAACACATATTTAGCATTGATTTATAAATAATAGGCAGAGGCAAATGTCATTCTCTCGTCGAATCAGTTGCAAAAAAACTTCAAAAAAAATTCTTAAAAAAAAACGTGACGAAAAAAACGCATATGGCTGAAAATATTTATTTTCCTTCTACTTGACACACTTCACTGAAGTAATTTAGCAAAAGCCTTAAAATTTGAATTAATTAAAACTAAGTTTGGCTTACTGGATCGAAACCTCATGTACATTAATTTATCTAAGAGATAAGTTATGATGCAATCTCGTTAGCTGAAACAAATTTTTGGATACGCTTTCACGCGACGGATTCAGTAGAACGAATACTGAAGTTCCCTCGACGTTGTCCGCTCCCTAAAGAAATAAACTAGTTTCATCACTCAGGAAATTACACCGTAGTTCATTAAACTAATGTATACGACACTTCAAGAAAGAAACACGGGATTTTTCACATGGGCCATCGGATCCTAGCTTCTTCTTTGTGCATCGAGAAGGAAAAACTCGTTGACTTTTAGCGTCAGATTAATCTGCGAAAAGAACCTGGGCTTTGATAGAAGGCTTTGCATTTTTCATGAGAGTGTCTTGATTTTACGGGGCAGCGATAGCATCGCCGGCCGACCCTCGGGCCAACCCTCGGCAAAAACGCGCGAGGGCACTGAGGAATGAGGGAAGCAGGACGGGCTTCAACGCCTCCAGTTGGCCACGTGTGGCATGAGACGCTGGGTAGAATTGTGAAAAGGAGGGTTGAAATGGCATGAAATGTGTGGTATGGAGTTGAATCAGAGAGGTTGTAACGGCATGTGTGACGTTAAGCTGTACGATCGAGGATTGAAATGTCACATGTGCGTGAAGCTGTAGGATGGAGGGTTGAAGCCGCATGAGATGAAGCTGTAAGAAATAAGTGTTGTAATGTCAAACGGGGCTTGACGCTATACGAAGGAGGCTTAAAATGCAACTATATGGGGCTTGAAGCCGAAATAAAAAAGGGTTGAAGTGGCATTGGATGCGCACAGAGCCGTAAGAGGGAAGGGTTAAAAAAAATCATGAGTTGCATTTAGTAGGATGCTGCAGAGAAAACGGTTGAATTGGCTTGAGTCACATAATGTGATAAATAGCCAAGTTGGAGTAGCGTGAGATTTGAAAAATTTACTTTGAAATGGCAAGCTAGGTAATACATTTCATGTGAAGAAAAACAGAATGAACTGTGCTATTAAATAAAAAGAGAAAATAAAATGAAAGAAAATGCTTTTGAGGAACAATGAAAGAATTACGCTGGTGGAGAAACTTTGAAAAATGCTACATTGCTCATAGTCTCAAGAATGAACGGATGCAAAAGTAAGTGGCTGCCTTTTAAAGGGCGTGTTTAAGCTACAAAAATAATCATGAAAGGAGAAATTCAGCGTGAAATTTGCCCCCAAAAAATTGCTCTTATTCTAAATGTAGGAGACTCTTATAAAAAGGTCACTATTTTGTGCCAAAATACAAAGTTGGAAAAAGTTAGAGTAACTATTTTTTACCAATTACTTATTGTAATCCACTTGGTAGGGAGGGAAACGCAGTACATTTCTGTGATGACTTCCGCAGTATTTCATCTATAGCCACAGGGGCTGCTCAGTGCATCTCAGCTCATGCAGCTCTGATATTTATTTTGATTTCTTGGGCTTTGGTTATTTAATCAAACTAGAGAACATAAAGCTGCTCATTAACTCGCTTGAGCTTCACTGCCATAACTTCTTTTGTGGAAAGCGTGCGAATAGACAGACTGCTTTTCAAAATTTTCATGCCACAGGAATTATCATTTTCTGCCTGACCCTGTTCCCGCAATTCCTATTTGTTCTGGCATTTGTTGAGTGATTGCGATGAAATTACTGTTGTGCTCACGTTTGTGATGGTGCTGTGAAAATTCCCATTTGTTTGTGTGGACATTTGTGGTGTGATTGCGATGAAATTACTGTTGTGCTCACGTTTATGATGGTGCTATGAAAATTCCTTTTTGTGCCTATATATGTGTGAGCTGCTCGAATTAGAAACACACGGGACGTCGAACACGAGAGTTGCTTCATTACTTGTGAACTTACAAATTTCGCCGCAAAAGTTTAGTTTTAATAAACAAACGCAATTAGGAAGAACTATATTCAACGAAGAACTTGGCATGCTGCGTGAAAAACGAGCCAATGTGCTGAAATTAGACTTTGGGATGATAATCTTAGAGACTTGGAGCTGTCAAGAGTTATAGCAACTCCTGAGGAAACTCTAGAAATTAAGTTAACTCGACTAACTTCTATTTGATACTTTGAAGCTCATTGCTAATTTTAAATTGTGAAAAAATGATAAAATATAAAATATATATCAATAGATCGTAATTAGGCTCGTTCACTATGTGTAATATTATTTTTTTCTAAGCTAGGTGATGCTGCCACACACACACATTTGTCCTCGCTGCTTAGGCAACAAGTAACGAAAGAATCATTAAATAGAATGGAATATCCTAATAATCGCTTGATAATACCCCCGACGGTACAATTTTAAACCGATGATGCTCGCACTATTCAACGATGTTTAGGATTTTGAAACTCTAGCCTGACAGCACACATGAACACAAGAACTTACAGCTAACTTCTCAGTGCTTTTATGAATATTTTGGGATCTTTTCCAGATAAGCTCCGCCACTGCTGCAACACATAAGTTCACCCACTTGTAACTTTCGAAGTAATGCACCTATCGACTTCAAATTGCTCTCAAACGAAAGATTAAAACGGGGCGCATGTGGAAAAAATTCATATTTTGTTTCAAATATCGTTAGTAACGCAAAAAAATATCGTGTTTGCCAGTGAATGAAATATGGATAAAAAAATACTTTGCATCGCGAAAAGAGCTGTTAAAGTTTCCAAGCGAAAGCGATCTTTCCAATGAAATCGTCGATTGAGAGCTGCCAATAGTATCAGATGGTTGGGAACAAAATTTCTAGCCGAGCTTGGTAAAATTTCTAGGCTTTTTAGGCGAAGAAGAATACAAGCAATCATGAATTACGATGACTGAGTCTGCACAGAACGCGAATCATGCGTTCGATGGTCGTTGGAACGATGTGAGGAGATGAAGATCAAAAAAATATTTGCCAATGAAAAGCTCTGAATGAAAACAAGACTGCATTTACAATGAAGATTTCAAAATTTTCACTCAAAAATTTTCTGTTAAAAATGTACAGCTTCTTCACCGACTCATTACTAGTAAATATTCGGAGACGGCGATGCGACGTCCATGTAAGGCCGCCGTCACACGGAGACCAAATGGTAACGTTCCAGCACAATCGTCAACAGTGAGCGGTACTACTGCGAAACATTCAGATTTCAGCCTTAGTTTGGGACCAGCTTAGTCATACCATGATTTGAGGTTCTGGAATCATGGTATGACCGAACTGGTTCCAAGCTGAGGCTGAAATCTGACAGTTTCGCAGCGCTGGATAGACCGAGTGGTACCGCTCACAGTAGACGATTGTGACGGAACGTTACCTTTTGGTGTCCGTGGGACAGCGGCCTAACACAGAGTACTCAATGTTCGTACTGAATACACTTATATTCAAAACTGGAAATGCCTTGAACTTTTCCCAGTAAGAAACTTGAGCAAACTGATAACAAAACGGCTTAGTATCTCAGAAATCTGAATTTACGCGTGGGAGAATATGTATCGCAATCAACCCTCATCGGAGCGAATCGTATTTTACATATGCGTATTTCAAGTCGTACAGTATTATCCATTGGCGTATTTCGGATCGAATCGCATTTTAGATTGACGTACTTAGGATCAGATCATTTTTTACATGGGTGTAATCTGAGGTATCGTATTATATGTACATTAGTCTAACGTGAAATTTATTTGTTTACCAATGCTTGCAAGAATACTGGTTCATTAATCTATTCATACTACGATGTGCAACTAGCATTTTGAAAATATTAACGTGGAAATGACAGACTGCATGACATCACTTTTATGTTATAACCACAAGCAACAGGTGCTAGCATGTGATTATTACTTCCACGTATTATTATAACTCTTTCAGTATTTAAACTTCCTCTTTCAGAGGACGCAAATGTTTATATATAGCAAAATTTTTTCAGGAAATCAGATAAGTTAGTTGAATATTACATAAATGAATGGTTGCTGCTTTTTCGGAGTTACGCAAATGTTTTTAGAGAGCAAACTTTTTTCAGGGAATCTGATAAGTTAGGTCAAATCAAATGAATGATTGCAGCTTCTTCAGAATTATTTGCTTTGAAGTTTGTTGAATTTTCTGCGCATCTCACAATATTTCCCAGACGATGGCTGGCGGGAAGCAGACCACCAGCTTATTAATTCTTCATTTCTACGTGAGCCTCTCAGGTGAGACTGTGTATTGTGTGTACTTGTGTGCATCTGCTTGCAGCTCCGCACACTTCACTGACAACATGTAAACTTCATTTTATTTAACCCCCTAAATTATCATTCATGAAACCCAGTACGGCGTAAACTTTACATCAAAGTATTGAGAAAGAATTTTTCAGAAGTCCATTCATCGAAGCATTTAGAACGATGCCGGTTATTTCTTGATGTCCTTCAGAGAAGACGTCGGTCGATAAAAGGTGAAGAGTGGTCTCCCGCACGTCTCAAAATGAATCACTTCTCATGAGTCTCCTTGACCCAATTTTCCGACAGCAAATTAAAAACTCACAAAAAAGCTGACAATTGACAAATTATCCCTCGGCACTACTCAATGTCTGTAGTAATATTTCAAGCGTAGATTTGCTTGCTATTTTGCTGTGACTCCGCGGCCCAATAACTCTCAGCTTCACACCAGAATAATCACCAGAAAGCTCAGAGAGAATAAACAAAAAAATGCAGAACACCCCCAGAGCAACTATACGAACGATCTCCGCGAGGCGCGATGATGAAGCACAGAGAGAGTAAACAAAAAAAAACAAAACACCGCGAAAGAAACAAACGTTGTCGGCAAGGTGCGATGGTGTCACGATGAATTAATTTCAGAGACACCTTTGTCAAGTTCAGAGACGCCTTTGTCGTAATGAGGGTTGAGAGAGACTTGGTCGTGCATCAAAGCGCCTGCATAGATCTATCACGGATTTGACTCAACGAAAGCCAGGATTTTTTATAAGTGATGCAAAAACTGGTTGCAGTAGCGAGTTTTGTCTGTCAAAGGAACATCCATAACCATTAGTGCGAAGCTAATAACTAAGTGTTTTGCGTACCGTCCAACGTAGCTAAGTTCTGCATATTGACAAATACTCATCAGCAAAGAAAGAAACGTGCATGACACAAAGCCTCCAAGTAAACGAAGGCTGATTGTCAAAGCGCGGCTTTCCTGTGATTTTCTTTTAATTCTGACACATCAATTGGAATTTTACCCTGGATCTTTAAGCGAAATGCATGATGTCGATTTCGCAACGTATTTTTCAACTTCCATCTAATCTAAACAAAACCCATCCCATTCACTCTAAACAAACAATTACTGAACAATTCATAACTAAACAAATTTCAAAATTCACTCGAAACAAAATTGAGTCATATAGGTAAGTGAAGATAGACATCCCGTGTTTGCACTTACAGAATTCGATTATTTTGAAAGGTCATTAAGTTTTACCCATCCCCGTCGTTGGGATGTCACGAGTCCGAGTTTAATGTTGTCTAAATTATGTAACAATTCGATTGTTTTAAAAAGTCATTAAATTCTTGTATATCCCCGTTGTTGAGATGCCACGAGTCCTGGTCTAATGTCGTCTAAATAAAAGATCAATTTTTGTCCATTGGTTACATCCATCACTACAAATTACTGAGTTTACGAAATTGAACTACGGAATTCAATCAGTTTAATGATTTCCGATATTGCTTATAAAGCAATGACCATACGTCAACATTTCTGCCCAACTTTTGATACTTGTTTGAAATCCCTCATTTATATATTTATATACTTTTATAGCTTACTCAATGTATTGCCTATCCAATATATAACAAATTCAGCATACGGCATAATGTATATTTAGCTCATTAAACATGTAGAATTTCCCACAAATAGTTTATCTAAAATTTAGCTCGTCCAAGTGTTCAGTATGAAGGAGATCCATCATGTCCTATACAAAGTAAGTATAACATCTATCATGTCTGATATATAGCATATCCAATATCCATCATGTCCAATATAGTAGCATATCTAACATTTATCATTTCCAAAATACAGCACGTGCAATATCTATCATGGCCAATAGATGGCATTTCACATATCTATCATATTTAATAAATAGCACCAACATCATCTACTGTATCATGTCCACTGCACAGCAAATCCTATATCTACCATAATTAATGTAAAGCACATGCAACATCAATCATGTCCACTACATAGGATATCCCATATCTATCACATTTAATACATTGCACAAGCAAAAACAAACATGGTCAATTCCATTTCAATCACATTTAATTCAAATCACATAGAATATCTATCATGGTCAATCACATTTAAAACATAGAACATACCACATATCATGGCCAATACCATGTCTAACTCATTTAATATACAGTACCAGTAATATATATCATGTCCACTACATCGGACATCCAATATCTATCACCTCCAATATGTAGCATACCCCATATCTATCATATTTAATACATAGCACACCCAATGTATATCATATCCACTACATAGGACACCCAATATCTATCATGTATCATGATCAATATAGAGCACACCCCATTTCTACCAAATCTAATGCGCAGCACAAGCAATATCTATCATGTCCATTACACAGGACACCCAAAATCTATCATGGCCGATAGATCTATCACATTTAATATAGAATACATCCAACATCCACCACGTCCACCATATAGGACGTGCAGCGTACAT
>JACJUY010002230.1:29783-41343 GCA_014220935.1 Platorchestia sp. MABIK | reverse complement strand
GCTGCGTGGTGCTGCCCCCCGGCGGCGGTGCGGGCGAGGGCCCGAGGTTCGTGTCGGAGGCGAGCAACCTCACCGTGGCAGAGGGCCGCAGCGCGCGTCTCGAGTGCACCGTCGACGCCCTGGGGGGGAAAAAGGTGAGCTAAACACCCAGCTGATGCTCCTTCGCTCCTTCGTCAGGTCATGTTTGAAATACGTGAGCTGAACACTGAGGGGGTGCTCCTTTGTCAAATAGATGACGTCAAAATACGTTTGAAGTACGCGAGGTCAAAATACGTTTGTCAAATACGTGAGGTCAAGACCAAGGTGATGCTCGTTTGTCAAATGGGTGATGTCGATCTACGTGAGGTTAAATGCTCATATACCTGAGGTCAAAAAACGTTTGAAAAACGTGAGCTTAGAACCGAGGGGTTGTTCTTTTGTGGGGCTTAATGTTTGAAATACGTCCCAGGGTGAACAAAAGTGAGCTCAACACCATGGTGGAGGAAACAATGTAGAGTCATTTGTGTGGGGGAAAATGCACCTCCTCTTGTTCGGCTAGCCAATAGAACGGCTATACTTCAAACAAACTTTGTGACGTCACCATTGCGACATGTCGTTAGGCCATTAGTGGTTCCAGATATAGGGCTGGCAATGTTGCCAGATTCAATACGAGTACTGCTATTGGTTCGTTCTCATGACGTCAGCATTGCCGCACTGTCGACGAAAAAAGATTGGTTTGACACTACATTGTTTTTTATAACGTGGGAAACACCGAGGTGATGCTCGTTTAACGTCAAATGTTTGAAATAGCTCTCGTTGATCAATTTTTTAACCCGACTTTGAATTTTTTTGTGTTTGGGTAAAATTAGTCTGACGACTTTAAAATCTTTTCCAAATTATAATTGTGTTCAAGTGGTTGTAAAATTTCCTGTATTCTCTTCGATGTTGTGTATATTCGAGTTGAATGAGCCTCCTGACTTCCTATATTTTTCCAATGGATCATCGAGTGATGCCTTATACGAGAAATCCTGGACTTCCCTTATCCAATGAATGCATCCACTTGAATACGACCGTATCCCCTCAGTGTATTCACTAGAGCCCTGTCAGCACCTACTGTGTTTCCATTCGAGTGTTGCTGTATCCAGTGCGCGGTTTCACTTGAAGGACAAAGCAAGACAACCAATGTACTCCATTAAGCTTTTTCATACCCAAATTAAGATGTAGAAACGTGAAAAAAATCTTCAAACATGGTAATCATTCATTTCTATGCAAAGTAATTGACAGAAAGTACTTCCTTTATCCTTCTATAAAACGTTGAAAAAATGGCATGCTTGAGAAAAATAACATGTTGGAATGTGGAGTGCTGTTCCACATTCCAGTAATCCAATTTTGGATATTTTCATCCCGTCCAGATGGCCTGATCCACAATGGCGCGCCTGTGCGTGATTTGTTTTTTATCTGACAGCAGGAGTCTTGAGTAGAAACGCTAAAATAAGGCTCATTTCTGTCGTCACATTGATTTTTATTTAGTGTAAATCATAACACAAACCTTGTATTAATGGCTGTAAATTTAGTTGTCATAATTATTTCTACTCTTACTTCAAAGCCTGAGCGTGCTTTGTTGTCCGACAGCACGAGGCTTGGGAAGAAACACTGAAATAAGCCAACGCGCTCATTTTTTTCATCATGTTACTTACTATTTTGCAGAAACTTTCCCTCAAACCTTGTGTTCACCTAAACAGATGGTCTGAATCACAAAGGCCCGTTCCGGCCTTTGGATCCTGTATCATTTATTGTAATAGATAAATTATAACCCAGACCCTGCCCTCACGACCACAGATGGCCTGGATCCACAAGGGCCCCGTCCGCCGCGCCGTGCTCGCCACGGGCACGCAGGTCGTCACCAAAAACCCGCGCATTTCCGCCTCCCGCGAAGGCCAAACTTTTGTGCTGAGCATCGACGGCGTCTCCGAGGTGGACCGTGGCGTCTACCTCTGCCAGCTGAACACCCAGCCCACGCTCACCCACACGCTGGTGCTGGATGTGGTCGGTGGGTGTGTGTGGTTTGTGGGTGGGTGTACGTTTATGGGTTCACCAACTGACTCATGCCTGCACTCCTGCTCTAGAATCCAAACACTTATTTCTCCATGTATTTGAATCGCAAAATGAATCCCCTCGTATCAACATTTATCTCGCATAGCGTATAGTTCATGTTCTACTTGATTGATGATGGTAAGTAGAGATGAGGGCTGGGCGATGTTATAATTCGCCCCTTACCGGCTGAAATTATCCCTGCGAAATTACGAATGCCATTACACATCATTTGACGCTTTCAAGTCCCTAATACGACCTAATACGATAACATCACGTATAACACTGTGGGGTATTTTTGAAAACGTTCTCGCTTGTACTGCGTGCGGCAAGTTCACTTCCTTTTTTGAAGTGAACGCCCGGAAGCTTACAAGATCCTCACTCAGGTGGGGGGGGGATCTCGTTCTAAAGAAGGGATTATAAAGTTGTGTGATCTTGTGATTCAATCGCCATCATGCGTTGGAGTAACGAGCAGCGTGCATTTGCGTTAGAGGTCTATTTTTCTAACAGAAATTCAGTGGTTTCAATCCGGCGAGCTTTCCGAAATCGCTTCAATATTGCGCTTTTGGAGCCTGTTCCAGACTGAAAATCTATTTTTTAGTGGGTGGTAACTGGTTTTTTAGTGAGTGGCAACTGGTTCTGTGCAGAAATAAAGAAGTGGAGACATCAAGGGGATCGATGATTATGTAGCGAAATCGCTTCCCACAGCGGCTCATCTCACTGAGAGACGATTTGGAGTGGCCGGCGCGTTCTCCCGATTTGGCCCCATTTGATTACTGTCTGTGAGACTTTGAAATCTCGTGTCTACATACATTGACTGCCCACAGACTCTGTGAGATCTGAAAAGAAACATTCAGGGAGAAACGGCCAACTTACCCATCATTATGCTGGAGAGAGAAATGAGAAACTGCAAAATTCGGTCCACCCAGTGTATCGATAATGGCGGGCGTCACTTGCGCGATCTCATTTCCAAAACTATGCAAACCACAACTTCAAACGTGCAACCTTTGTGCAAAAAATAAACAACCCGACATCTTTACTAGTTTTTCTATTATTTCAACACTAAATAAGGAAGTTAGCATGCCGCTCCCAGAATTTTAATTTGTTACTCGATCCCTTTTGCAGTGCCGCCGGTGATCGTGGACGGCAATAGCAGCCGTGACGTGACGGCCGACGAAGGCAAGGACGTGACGCTGACGTGTGACGCTCGCGGCCGTCCTGCGCCGTCCATCCGCTGGGTGCGGGAGGACGGGGGCAAGGTGCTCAGTGGGGGCACGGAGGCAGGTGAGGGGGCATGTCCTCAGTGGGGGGGTATCAAGTAGCTGTCACTTTCACTGGTTTTAATTATTTTTCCTTAGATTTTGATGAACAAATATCTTGATACATTTTCATTAAAGAATAACAATGTCGTGATAGGAGTGCTAAGCACAGAATGCTAACAAGGACTGTATGGTTTACGCGCATCTTCTCACGTGGCCACCGTGGCCGAGTGGTTAAGAGAGCACCCTTCACGAGAAGGTGTCGGAGGTTCGAATCCCGGCAGTGCAGCCCGGCGATATCTCCCCGTTGGGGAAAGGGCTCACGTCAAATATATTCACTCAATCACAACTAACTCTAAGCAACGGACCCGACACAATGCAGCTTCCAAGTTTTCAGTGTTGCTACAGACTGTAATTTGTGGTATAGTGGTGATGTGCAGGCAACAAACACGCGATTTCTAGTTGGGGAGGTAATGTGCAGGAGATGTGCAGGCGATTTCTGGTTGAAAAGGTGACCGCAGACGATAAACAGACGATTCCTGATTGAAAATGTGAAGTGCAGGCGATAAACAGTCGACTTCCGGTTGGGGCAGATGATGTGAAGACTACAAACATGCGATTTCTGGTTGGGCAGGTGACCGCAGCCCATTTCTAGATGGGAAAGTAACCGCAGTTGACCAAAAAGGTAAACACACTGCACACATCAATGGCCTGCTGTGTGCAGTGTACAGCACAGCATCAGCTCAGCTGTTGATATTCTGTCTTTCCCCCTCTCCCCTCCCCAGACGAGTGGGTGGGCCCAGAGCTGCGGCTGGGGCCCCTACAGCGGGCCACCGCCGGGGCCTTTCTTTGCATCGCCAGCAACGGCGTCCCCCCCACCGTCAGCAAGCGGGTGCTGCTCAGTGTCAACTGTGAGTGTTGCGCAGTGTTGCTTAGGGTTGCTGGGTGTTGACTGTAAGTGTTGCGTGTTGCTGAGTGTTACCTGTGAGTGTAGTGCTGTATTGCTCAGTGGAGAGTGAAATAGAAAGTGAAATAGAATAGAAAAGTCAAATAACCTTTTCAATTTCACAGTTTATTCTTCACACCCATTCTAAAAATTCTATGCATGGGTGTGCCTTATCTCACTTTACTCTCGACACCCACTCCAAATATTTTTCGTTTGAGTGTACAATAATTTTGTCATCCGTGGTCCCCCGCAGTCGCCCCCGTCATGGAGGAGCCGCACCCCTCCAGAGGGAGGCGTCTGGGTGCCCCCCTAGGTTCCGACGTGAAGTTCACCTGCACGTACGCCGCGCACCCGCCCCCCCAGGTCACGTGGCACGCACCCTCCGGTCACGTGGTCAGGGAGACCCCAAAGACCTCCGTCGTGGGGGAGCAGCTCGAGGTGAGAGGCCGGCGTCACCCATTATGATGAACTAATATTTCCAAATAGAAATTCTACGGAAAATGTGATCGTTAAGCTAAGTGGACCCGTGAAAAAAACTTCCGTCAACGTTACCAAACCTATGCTAACCTAACCTAACATATCCTAACATATCGTATCTTATCCTAACCTATCCTAACCGAACCTATCCTGGTAAAATGTCAAACATATCAGTGCATGTAGAGGCCATCTTTTAATGTTATACTGAGAAATTCGGTATTCATGAAACCGCAAACTCCGACGAAAGCGTGGCGGACGGACTAACTAAGGAACTAAGGGAGGAAGAAGCAGAATATTCTATAGAAAGGGCGATTCGTCGAGAATCTCACTCGTAGAATAAAAAGAAGAACCAGAGTAAAAATGAACATTACATTTATTGCAAACGTTTCGGAACCAAAATTCCATCACCAGTGGTGAACCAAGGTAAAAATGATTTTTGTTTTAATTTCAATAAAAAACATATTATGAATAATTGATATGTTCTTTTTTACTCTGATTCTTCTATGATTAACTATGATTAAACTATGATTATAAGCTACAATAATCTCTCTCTTAAGTTTAAGATGTTAATTTGACACCCACACTCTGGTATGAGATTCTCCCTGGAGTCTAAGATGCCTATTTTCCATTGGTTTTAGAGATGAGTATTGATATATTCCTATTGAGTTGCATATTTGGGAGCTTAGCTGTTGCTTCCTACCCACTCTGAGGGCTCTGTCCCCTAGCCCTGGATTCACAGTAATTCACTGTGGATGTCCAGTAATTCACTGCCCCTCCTACCCCCCCCAGTCCCACAGGGGTCGCAGCTCCCTGGCCGTGAGGGGGGTCACAGAGGACGACTACGGTCGCTACAGGTGCGAGGCGCGCAACAGCAGAGGCGGTGACTCTGTCACCTTCGTGCTCTTCGGTGAGGGCTTACATCTGGCAGTCCTTGTTTTGTACGTCTGACTGATGAAATTAGTATCTATTAGTATCTATGTACTTGAATAGATTTTTGAATATTCTTAATTATCGCATGAGCAGAATGAAAGTGGTACTATCCACATGGCAATAATTTATTTTGAATCAGACGAAGAATATTTGTCACCGAGCTGGAGTGTGGAACGTTGAGAAAAATCTGTCAGAATATTTTGAACAGAATACAGGTGCAGATAATGAATATCCTACAATCTGATTCTCTGAAATTTATATAGTGTTCCTATTAGTATTTATGGAAGAAATGTCAGGTCTGATTTACTACATTGGGAAATAGTAAATACTGCAAACAGAAGATCTAACAGAAACAGTGTTCCGATGATGTAGAATATTAGCTAGAGAAAGTATCATTATACTGTGATCTACCGCTGATGATTGACGCAGGTATAGCTCCTCTAGTATAAGTCAGTGTAGCTAAATGCTTTGCTATTCACCGCTCATTTGATCAGTTTATCCCTAAAATTCATTACACTTTCATAGCGGAATAATTCAGTCTCATAATTTATCCAAAGGCATCCCTACGCGCGCTTCACGTACCATGACACTCAGGCCTCACTTGATCTTAAGGCTTCTCGACCGGGGGCAACCGTCATTGCGTCCTGGTGTTAGTCAAAAGGCATTTGAAAAAACAAAACATAAGATGATTTGTATGCATCAGGCTGGATTGATTGGAATAAAGCAACATTTGTTCTTATGATTCATGGAGAAATAACGACGACAACGACGACGTCAACGACAAGCACCACGACGCTGGGGTGGAGCCTGCCGCCTTTCCGGCCCCACCCCACCTCCCCCCACACCTGGGGCCCCCCCACCGCCTCCCAGCCCCCCTTCATCTCCTGGTGGGGGCGTACGTC
Source organism: Platorchestia sp. MABIK (assembly GCA_014220935.1). Classification (NCBI taxonomy): domain Eukaryota; kingdom Metazoa; phylum Arthropoda; class Malacostraca; order Amphipoda; family Talitridae; genus Platorchestia; species Platorchestia sp. MABIK. The sequence goes on along the minus strand of JACJUY010002230.1, from coordinate 34,759 downwards.
CCAAGGTGGGGAGGTGCTCGTGTGTGGGGCTGTGTGTAGTTGTGTGTAGTTGTGTGTGTGGCTGTGTGGGGTTGTGTGGGGTTGTGTGGGATTGTGTGGAGCTGTGTGGGGTTGTGTGGGGTTGTGTGGGGCTGTGTGGGGTTGTGTGGAGCTGTGTTTTTTTTTCGATCTGTATTTTTATTTTTATCAGACCGCAGCTACTCTGGTAGCAATATAGGCAAAAGGGGAAAATCTTCTATTCTCTGAGCATTCTTTTCACTCACCCACTCCCTCCCATCAGGTTAAAAAACTGAAAAAAGCATTTGTACAACCAGATTGTGAAAATGGAGTGATGAATAAAGATGTTTTCTTCAACACGTTGATTGCGATGGTTAAACTGAAGTTCAATATTTAACTCAAATTTAAAGTTGAAAATTGTTAGGAATTTTGAAAATACTGAACGTAAACTAGGTCCAATAACTACCATTAATTATAAAAGATTGTCAAAATTTTTCAAACAGCCCATCGATGGGTCGTTTCACAGCAGGAAGAACTTGAACACGACCCATCGATGGGTCGTTTCACAGCAGGAAGAACTTGAACACGACCCATCGATGGGTCGTTTCACAGCAGGAAGAACTTGAACACGACCCATCGATGGGTCCAATTAAAAGTAATGTGTGAAACATGTTTTTTATAACTTCCCTCTTCTCCCCTCACCCCCCCTACCCCAGCCCCCGCAGGCACCACCCTCACCCCCGGACCGGACCGAAGTGCTGCCCCGAGTCCGCGGAAACACACCGGTCCGTTTTTATTCGGTGAGTCCGTTTTTTGTTTTTATTCGATGAGTCCGTTGTTTGATTTTATTCGATGAGTCCGTTTTTTGTTTTTATTCGATGAGTCCGTTTTTTGTTTTTATTCGATGAGTCCGTTTTTTGTTTTTATTCGGTGAGCATGTTTTTCTTTTTTATTTGGAAAGTTCGTTTTTGTCACTTGACTTCTTTTATTCGCTTTTATTCAGTGTGGTGGGTGTCAATTGTTGTTCTTGAGTTTTTCATAGAAAGAAAGAAAGAAAACAATTTTTTCCAGTAAAATTGATACAAAATCAAAGCCGTTTTTTCTAAATTTTTTAACAAAAAGATCCTTGGTTGGTGAACGTGCATGATTTTGATCATCATCAACATCATCTAGTCTTCGTTTGGTTACTAATTAGAGAAGCAAGAAAAGTTTCACAGAATTTCCTCACCTCTCTAAACTCTAGTCTGAAGTTCTGCGAATGAATAATGAAGATAAGGAACATCTACACATGCATTTGCATTTTATTTTGTTGTTAGGCAGTTAAGTGTGACCTTCACTGCCTTTGAGTTTTAGAATTTTGAAATTTTTTGTTTGCAGTGGTACTTTTGCGAGAATTGTTTGAGGACAAATTGTCAAACAAATTTTGCTTCCATTTTTTAGCCTCAGGGGTGTAATTTACATGCTTCTGTGACATTGCTCTAATTGTAATGCATATATTACTTTATTCATGCTAACAATTTTTTTGCTCTCCTACTTTTACTGTCTTATTCTACAGCAATGAAACCAAACCAAAGGTAGTTACCAGCCAAGTAGACAGTAATCTTTCACATTTTATGGGAGAGTGTCATTGGAACTCCAATAGAGAGTGAGTTCTTACATCCAAAACTCCCATAGAGCGCGAGCTCTTACATCCAAAACTCCAATAGAGGGCGAGTTCTTACATCCAAAACTCAAACCGAGTTCGTGTTCTTACATCCACATCACCTCTGACTGATATCACACAAACACCAAAAAAATACAAAACTACAAACATGAATCTGAGGGTTGTAACTTAGATGCACCGCAGAATTGAACGCAATAATAACTAAAATTAATATTTTTTGCTGCAGGGCGGAGCTTGTCATCCGGCAGCTGCTGGCGGGTTGCCCCGTGGCTGCTGCTGCTCAGCGGTCACGCGGTGCTTCTCAAGATCAAATTTACTGAAGGATTCTACTGTGTATAACTTAGTACATATCACTCGTCTCCGTTATTCTGCAAGCACTTTGGGCTTACCATGTAAAATATCAAATGTGAATAGCGCGTAACTTTAACGTGTAAATAATGAGTATGCTCTAACTTAACTGCCGGAGTCCACGTTGCGTACATGTACGGTGCTTAGTAGGTTGTAAGTTGCTGGCTTCAAGATGAACATATCTTAATGTAAAATGTAAATGCATTCGTGTACAATGCTGCTCTTCGCTGCTCATGGAAAACTTGTTTTTTAGCGCTGGATCGATAACTTTGTAGAATTATCCATAGAACTCCTTGCTTTAGTTCTATTTTCTGGACTGGAGTATCACGCTCGGAGTCCAGCAAGTCTACGGTAAATGCTACCCGCGTCTGAGAAAAATTAGGCAATTTGAATCCCTGATAAAACTGACTGCTGTAGACACGAGACTCTTAGACTGAATTACGTCACACTCTGCGTCATGGTGAAGTCAAGTTAAATCTAGGAAAGTCTATTTTTGAAGAAATCGAAGCTCGTTTAATAGACTCGAAGCTCGTTTTTTTACGTTGATTAATACTGTGTGGATGAGTCAGAAAATTAAGTTCGAACTATGAGATCACTAGGAGAGTTTGAGTCTTTGAGCTGCAAACAATACTCTTTAAAGTAATTTTATGTTGAGTAATGTGTAAATGAGACAGAAAATTAAGTTCGAATTTTCGGGATGGAATTTTTTCACAAACCAAATTGTAAACTTACAGGCATCTTGACTGGAGCATGACTGTAATGTCATTGCCCTCTTGACTGGAACCTGACTGTAAAGTCATTGCCCTCTTGACTGGAACCTGACCGTAAAGTCATTGCACTCTTAACTGCAATATTGACAACTTCGCTACCTGTGTTACGCATTCTGTTGGGCCCGGGGTCAACCATGGATGTGGTACTGTATACTTAACTCGGGCATCATACTCACATACTGTTCTAATCGTCTAAATGAAAAAAAACATATTCATCTACAGTGATATCATACAAAAAGCAGAAATTTTGTACCGTTTTTAGGGTTAGAAGTTTAAAGAAAAGTTCTTAAGACAAAGCAGACTATGCAAATAAATAATCATGACTCAAACCTAGAAGACTGGACAGGATCTTTTTGCTGTAAGAACAGATTTCCAGTTAACTGAATAGGATTAAAGACATACGATGTGAATTTCTCCTCATCTAGACCAGTGACTCCCACGGCTCATGAGAGGCGGTGGAGCCCATCTTGGAAAATTTTTTACCAATATATACCAAATCTATCTTTTCGATAATTTGCTTTAAAGCTTCAATTTAATTAATCACTAGGGAGCCGTACGATCTCAAGGGGGGCGGTAAATAAAAAAGTTTGGGAACCACTGATTCAGACTTAGACTGAAAAAAGCTGGTGATTTAGCGGCATGATTCTAAAACATTAGTACGAGCATGATGCTGTGCTTACATGATGTGCGGATTATATTACGCGTGAAGCTTTGCATTGTTCATGATAAAGTTATAATGTTAAGCATGATGTGAAAACTATGTTATTCATGATGCAGGCATTATATTAATGATCAGTTACGATCTAACGTTCAGTTCTGAGTTCATTTTTTCGTAAAGGATCTCGTTTCATCTGATTTCATTCTTTTATATCAATTATCATTTGGAATTGGATAGAACATGTTATCCGTTTTACATCATGTTGATGCTATACCACTGCGTGCTCGCAGTGGTACAGTGGTTAAGGGATCGGCCTTGCATGTTGGAGGCCCGGGTTCGTATCCCGGCGCTGGCGCGGCGATTTTCCCTGTTGGGTATAAGGGAAAGCTCAAGCACACTACCCCACTCAACCCAGGTGTCGGAAATGGGTACCGGCTTCACGGAAGAACCGTCATGGTGTCCTATATATAGTGTTAGTTATAAGACATTTGAAAAACCAATGCTTAAGATCATATGTATCAGGCTTGATTGGAAATAAAGCATCCTAAGATGCCGATGTTTGTTTGTTACGGCTGGCAGCAATCAAAGCTTGTAAGATGAAAGAGAAATGTTTAGAATTCATGATACAAAGAACCTATTAAGTAATGAAAATATATAATGAAAAAATAATAAAAGCCAGTCACATTTGAATGGAAAGTGTATTCTAAAGCGATCATAATCAAAATGAATGAGAAGCTCTCATATTTTTATGTACAAAAATGAATTAATTGATGTGGTGGGTATCGTAGACACTTCTTCGTGTCCTGTTTGTTGTGTCGATATAAAGAGTCCATTTTCATTGTTGTGTCATGTCGGTAAAAGATGTATATTTCCATCGCCTCGAGTACAGTAACATTTATTTTTGTGTAGAGATCTGGCGATCAGGAGGGCCATTGACTCTCTCATCAGCTGCAGCACATCTCTAAATAACGTGTACGAACTGGAAAATGAAAACAGTGTATTTATACAAACGTAAGAAGATGGAAAAAGAAGACAATAAAAATAAGTAAGAGTAGGATACAGAGTGTAAAAGTAAGATAAAGACGGGTAACCAGGAGCACATATCAGGAAAATGTTTAAATGTAGAGTATCCCCGAATATAGGATGCAGTGTAATAAAGTGTATCTCTTACATTCCCAGTTTTATTCTTCCCATGTAATTGTCTAAGTCTTACACAATAAATGAATTTTTAAACTTTAATAGTTGATTAAAGTCGACTAGACTCTGTTTGTTTGTCACGGACGTGTCTCATGCTAGTCCTCAATCACAACGGAATTGCATTACCGATGTCACTACTATGTTAAAAGTTAATTATCTTAACCGTTGAAGTAATCGTTTGTGCTGTACATGCGTTTTGTGCCTTTAATTCCATTTTTTAAATTGATGCCTTGAATTGGTTTCAAAAACGTCAAAAAAACTTAATGAGCTAAGACCATGATCTGCAGAGGGGAACAAATTTTGCACGAATCAAAGTTTTGTTTGGAAACTTCACTCAAACAAC
>JACJUY010002229.1:45929-113106 GCA_014220935.1 Platorchestia sp. MABIK | reverse complement strand
AACATGAGCACACCTTTTCAAAGAACTTGGATCAGATTTGACAAAATTTTACGATTGAAACTTTGTGGCAGAAGATGCGTGGTACTCTGCATCTCTTGTGGATCCACCTGCAAAGAACACTCGCATAGTAGTTAACGTTATTCGGATTAATAGACTGAATCAGTAAATTCCAAACAAATTTCAATACAAATTGGCTATACGATAAAATCTTGCAAAAGCTACTGATACTTGGGTATTTCAATTTTTCAAATTACCGTGTTGGCGTTGCGATTTTCTCAGCATCGTTTTGATCATTTTACTCACCACTTTGCGTGCATGTGTGTAAATATAGGTGCACGTAAACGTATATTTGCGTATGTGCTGATGTGTGTATGTCTGTTTAAGTATACATGTGTACCTGCATCCTTATGTGATGATTTTTATAATATGTATCAGAATTTGCATGTTCATTACGAGTGATTTTGTGGGTGTGTATATATTTGAACGTTTGTACGCAGGCATACGCAAATGTACGATATAGCATGTTCTATTAAGCATGTTATAAAACGTGTATTCAGTAATGCAACGTGCAGTAATGCATGTTCACAATACCGACTGCTTGCACAAACATACTTGGGCACGAATTCAGTGAGTTTGTTAGCACATCTGCATTCAAGTGAGTGTCTCTTCATTTCTTTGCTCATGTGGGGGGGTCTTTGGCAGATGAGATATCTGTTCTAGCTTCTAAAGGCCATATAAAATTTCGCTCGTAAATTTAATCTTGCAGGCATGGCATGACCTGGCCTGGTCATAAAGAATCCAAGTTTAACCTGCCCTGAATTAGTTGATCACAACTTTTTAAAGCAGCTTTTTGACGGAGTGACGCCATACGTGAATCATGTTCCATTTTTTCCATTGGGTTGTCTTTCTGATGTTGATGAGACTATTAAAGTCATCCCAAAATATAAAAAATTGAGCAAATTGAATGTTTAATTTTTACTAGGCTGCCATAATTAAAACTTGATAACAGTAACGATTAAATGGATAGTAATCTAGATTTTTATCAGAGCTTACTTTTCATAAAATTAAACGATATTGAAGTTCCATAAATTTAATTCTGTTTCAAGTCTTCCCAACGTGAGATTTGATGGACAGATTTTAATCGAACCTAATGACGAAATTTTTAAACTTTTTCATGGCTTAATTTTATCATCTCTCCCCTTAGAGTATAATTTTAATTTTATTCATTATCCTCTTTGAATAAAAAAAAGCATTGGGCTTCCACACATTTTGATTTCAGGTCACTCGATAACCTTCCAGCTTTTTTTTGCATCTGCTGTAATTCTGGCACTGATCTTGTCACTGTGTGTCTACTTCTAAGTTCAATATTTTTCGTAAAAGTCGCTCGTGTTTGACCCTAACGAACGCTTTGGAGAGATTGAGCAGCAGCACAAGCATAATTATTCTGATCGATATTACTGTAAATTTTTTTCTGCGGTGTTGAGCAGAGCATCTTGAGTTATAAAGTTCCTCTTAGAGGCATATTAATTTCGATAAAGTAAATTTGATTCGTCCAAGTGAAATAAGAGGATTTTTCATCGCTTTCTCAAATATTGGACACGACGGGTAAAAGACTTATACGCCTGTAGTTTGATGCTGTAATAAAATCACCACTTTTACGCAACGGTCCTGTTATGGAGTGCATCTACATCGGTCGGGAACTTATTTGTAGTTATTGATGTATTCATTAAAACAAACGAATCATTGGTGCTGTTACTGGGAAGCTGTCTTTGATAATTGAAGACTAACAGCATCATATCTAACTGTTTATGTGTTTTTCAGTTGGTATAAATTTTTTTGTAACTGTGGTAAGTTAAAAGGACGTTGTTTCCACCTGACAAAGTTAGAAGAAACGTTTTTATATGTACTGCTTTGTTGAAATTGGACTGTTGAGGATCGGTTGCTAGTAATGTGGTCCGATGAGAAGATTAACCCAGTTTCAGCACAACAGGCGTGTTTGGGTATGACAGCAGTGACATGAAGCTTTGGATCCATCTTGCATCTTTCCGAGTGTAGAAGCATTTGGAAACAGTGAAACTGCCACTGTTTGCAATTACAAATGAATTCTTAGGAGTATTTGCAACTACTCTCTTGCAACAGGATTTTTCTGCAAGTTTTCTTGTGCCAACAGGATCTTAAGGACAACAATACTCGTAACCACAGGGTTAGAAATGTTCAAGGTTGGGTGATGGCGAATGAGGGAACATTTGAGCTCATGGGTTGGTTACCACAATCTCCTGATTCAAACCCCCATTGAAAATTTATGGGACGAGCTGAAGAGGAACTTTGCATGACTCACAGCACCTTCTTTCAACGATGACTTCTTTGGAAGACAGGTTACTTGAATTGTGGCCATGAAAAGAGTTTCACAGGGTCCAGAATTTTGTAGAAACAAAGAACCTGTTATAACTTACTACAATACACGAAGGGAGAAAAATTGCGTATTACACACCAATAAATTTCTGCAACACTCAATTTTCTTTCACTTCGTGCATTTTAGTAAGGTTTCACAGGTTATTAAGCTGACAGTGTAGGCTCAACTAAATGTTGTCGCGAAGTTTTACGACTTTTTCTCTGAAACACATTGTGTTCAATGAGCAGTTGAAATTCATGTCGAAAACCTATCGTTTTTGCATCATTACATCAGTTCGCAATTGCGCGTGAACTGCTATTGGTGTTGGTCATTTTATTTGATAGTCATTCTTATCTGAAAAAGAAATGTAACTTTGTGTCAAACTACTTGTTAGTTCTGATCAGCTTGTACCGTTTAGTTTTCAATCGATTTTTTCCACATCTCTTTCATTTTTTTTATAGGGTTTGAATTAGCAGTATACACTTGAAATCAACTTGAATTCGAAAACTCTTCTTTGAAAAGAATACACGGTTCCATGAGGATCATTTCCTCTGAAATGTTAAGTTGAAAATTAATTTAACATAATTTTGAAAACTAGCGTAACCCTCATGCTTTGGAGCTGACCAGCGAAGCCACGGCTGGCAATGGAACCCAAGAACCTGACCGAAAGCTCATTAGCTGTTCTTGTAGCCCAGTTCCAGCTAAGATTGTTGACATTATTGCTTTTTTGTGGAGTTCTCAAGAGCCCTCGGATCCGACAGCAAGACTCGAGCAAGAACTAATGGACGTTGTTTAGGCGTAAGTGTGCTCAGCCGTCAAAGTGCTGCACGGAGCAATTCGCGACGTGAATTTCTCAATCGGAGAGTTAGGAATTAAAATTCTAAGAGAAAGCAATCTACTTTGAATATCGTTCATGTGTTCGTTCGGCAATTTGGCTATTTTTAAATACTGAATTTGTACGATATCATTTGAGTAAATAGATGAAATAAGATGCAGCTTCTCACTCCAAATTGTTTTCGAAGAAATAAGGCAGTTTAGAGAAAGTCGAGCCTATCGAGTACTAAATGTTGATCAGAAAATGGTTTTGTAGTTTTTATCCCATGCAAACTTTGCCTTTCCATTACCCGGTCTCAGTAAAGTTGAGCATCGGGTCAGTCTATCGCCCTCGGCCGCTATTCTCGAGCATGGCAGTTGCGAAGCGCGTTTCACGGAATGAAGAGTTACTGTTATTGCATTCCTGAGAAGCTCCGATGAGTTTTTATATCACTGTTCAAAGATTTAGTGCCCCACGATTCAACGTTAAGACCACTAAGGATTGATTTAGGGCAGATTCCATTGAAATGAGAAAAAATAAATTTTGATTGCCTTACGCAATGAGTAAAGGTGTACGTCCGAGTAAAAAATCAAATTCAGCCTTTCCGTCGCATGGTAAATTTTCATTGTATTATGTGTTTTTCCTACCATTCAGACGTGATCGTGTTTTGTTTTCAGGCAAATGCTACAGGCTTTCGGTCATTATCACACTCTTTAGGCACAAAGAAAGTATGTAACAAGTTCTGAAGAATTTGAATGGACCGTAATTATTGCGTTTGTTAATACACTATATTGGTGAAGAAAATCACGCTCTGCATTTTCACACACATTATGCATTATTTTAGTTCAAAGTTTTCTTTGTCTTCGTAAAATTAAATATGGTAAAGTTCCAGAAATGTGCTGAATGAATGGGTTCTTTTGAATTGAAACAATTAATATTTTCATTTACACCGGAGAAATGAAGTTTCCTACACAATACCTCTCAGTATTCGATGGACGTATCATTGGGTTTCATCGTGGAAAATCGATTCGGAACGCATGTACAGTAACTGATTTAAATTTCAAAGTGAAACAGAAAACAACAACAACATACTGGCAACAATTGATGGCGAACCGGGCTCATCTCGTGGAACTTGTGGAAAGGCTCACATTTGGGATGACAGAGACGCGCTCTTTGAATAGATTGGTGGAGAAAGATCGGCATTCATCATCGTCAATTATACCTAGGGAGTTTTGTGAAAGTCTAAAATTATTTATTGCAGGATTTCTCGTCAAGAGTTAAAGAAAAACACATTTAACAAGAAAATGTGATCAAATAATTCTAAAATAATGTAGTAAATGCGTATCCTGCAAGTAGCCATTAGTGCCAGCGGCAAATGGGAAAACATACTCGTCATTCGCTCGGGTACACCACGTTTGGACAGGTTACTGTTTAGGATTGAAAGCAAGTAATGTGGTCCAGCAAGTCCAGCTGTATTCTCTTTCTGATCCATCGGCGTGTTAGGGTATGGTGACAGTTATGGATTCAACTTGCATCGTCCAACTGTCCAGAAATCTGGGGCAGTGTAATACTTAAGGGCTGTTTTTTCTGATCAAAAAGGATTTGTCATTCTTTTTTGCAATAAAAAGAGCTCCCGGGACAATTTGCAAGTACTTTCTGCCTAAGTACTTATGGTCCTGATTTGCTCATGTTTTTTACTGAGCTTTACGCTCCTGATGGCTACGGTATCTTTTGCATAACAATGCATGTCCCCGCATGTCTAGATATGCTGAAGATTGGTTTGGCGAATGAGGGAACATGTAGTGGACTGGTGACCACAATGTCCTGATTTGATTCCGTTAAAAAGTTTTGGGATGAGCATGAGAGGAACCTTCGTGACTCACTGCCCCTTTCTTCAACATTGACTGCTCAGGTGTATAGTTAACTCTAACTATGACCACAAATGGATCAAGAATCTTGTAGAATCAATTCCAGTTAGAATGAAAAATAGAAAAAGAGCTAACAACGGTTAAAAATCTAGTGTTTCGGTAGTTGTTGATGAATATTCTAGTCACTTGTCAACATGAATTGCTTTGTGTACTGTTTAGAAGCTTGTGATCGTTGATCACGATGACGTTTTATATATCTGTAAACATAGCACCTTTCCAAGATGTTTTTCTTCTTTTCAGCTATAAATCATGTTAGGCTATATCCAGGTATATACTTGATGTAGAGCATCCAAATAAAACATCTGTACTTGACTCATGTATAGATTCTTTTTTTGCGTTACGATCAGAACCAATTAGGTGAGCTAGTGATCCATCTCAGATATTAAGCCGTTACTCCGCTAATCGTACGTAACGAATCTAAAATTTGTACTAACGTTTCAACTCTTAATCAGACTACTTCACACTGGTTATATCCAAATTTCACCCGATCATGTTCGTTAACTCATGAATTTTATGAATAAACAGCAAGAGTACGGTGTCAAGCTTCTTTTTTTGAATATGCAAGTGTGGCCGAGCTTGTCGTACTGAGTTCAACGCAGCCATTTCTTTCAGCCGCCGGATTTTCAAGCAGTTGCGTTGTCACAGAGATAGAGTTTGCCACAAAAGTTGTTCTGAGGTCTTGACAGCATTAAGTGTTGTTTTCCTCGACAAAATCCTCCAATTCAATTTCAAATAAGCTTAAACTCAAATATTATAACCTAGAGAAACAGCCCGTTGAGAGGCAACGTAGACAAAGAAATCTTTTCTGCCAGTTGTAATGCTAGGTCGGAATAAATTGTTTGACAATCCGTCTCGTGGAGTTGCGGCAGACGGATCTTCACCACTGGCAATAACTTCTTGAGGGCCAAGAGATCATTCCAATTTTATGAGTACTTTGACATCCGAATTTCCAAGAAGGGCAACATGTAGCTCATGAATAAATGGTAAATGCGAATAGAGAAGAGGAATTAAACCATCCACATTTCTCTTCCTCTCTGCGACTTTTTAACTTTTGGCTTAACTTGCGTTTCACATAAGTTTTTCACCGTACTCTTGCCCTTACTATATTTTTCCTGTCAACTAGAAGAATGTTCAAAACAAAATAGCCACCTTATTTTGTTTATTTAAAATTAAATATTTGTAATCAGCACTTCAACCGTAGATAAATGTATTCGGACTTCTTCTTCGGACAAGCGTTTTTCTTGTTGGTCAATTTTGCGAGCGAAAAAAGATAACCAATTTCATTGGACATGCGATTTTTCTCACGCACATCAGTGCCCTTTACTTAGGCCAAGCTAAGTAACGTGTAATTTTTGAACAAATGAAAGTATTCAAAAGCCTTCGAATTCACTAATTTTTCTTTTCTTCAGCTACCGTTTTGGATCAACAAAATTTTTCTACAATTCACTTCATACTTTATCCTTGATTTTGATGTACTATGAGCTAAAGTATTTATCACTAAACAATCGGTTACTCGTGAGTTCTACGCCCATGAGATAAATATTGAAGTAAGGGCAGTTATTAGTGTCCTGGATCTCAACTTTAAAACAAGAAACTGATTTTTTAAATTTTACAGACCTAAAATGGCCAAAAAAGTTTTCATGAGAGTTTTGTCTCTTCTTGAATGGTGTTTTTGGCTGCTTTAATATCACGAACTAACTTGATATAGTTTTCCTTGAAAGGAGTTGGTCGGGAAGAATGGTCAGTAACTTTTGCAGCATTTTCGTGAATTAATATATAAAGGATTATAGAAGTTCATTTTGGACTAACGGGTTTTAAAGTTGACTTATTTTTAAACGGATTTATGAAACTAACTATTGAGCAACAGTGCCCACCTGTGCTGGAGATGACATACTGTACTAGAACCCACCCTGCTATTTTCCATAATACTACGCTTCACTGAGCTGCATAAACTAGATTAAAAAGAATACCTTATGAGTTGCTCATCGGAGCTCTTACTTAGTATTTTGTCATTCACTGTAACACCTTATTAGCTTGACTTATTGAAGTGGGTCTGATCAAACTTCTTGAGTGAGAGAAATTCCAGCCTTTACTCACTGTAGCACGGAATGCCGAGTCACGGTTAGCCGCACTGGTACAAGTGATTGGGATACGAAAAAAAGCATCCGAAGCGGTATTTGATTAAACCGTAACAGACGTTGATTACGCGTAAAAAAATTTTTCTTAAAATTTCCATATGAAAACAATTAAGTATTAGGTGCCCAACCCCCTGAAAAAGCCTATTAGGATTCCCAAGGCCTAGAAGAAAATAGGCTTGATTTCTACTGCAAACTTGAGGAATGGGGACCATGGCAGAGTATGTCAAATGGCAGGTGAAACAGCCGCTGCGTTAGGTAGCGGCTTCATTGCGATCCTTGCTCCAGTAATTTGTCAATATAGCATTGAGAGTATTCGGTTGAAATAGATGAAATGCCCAGATATCTTACTCGTGAGTGATAAATTCACTGAAAGTTAAGTCAATGAGCAGTTGCTAAACTCAATAAAGCAGTAGTTACAAGTGTAGCGATGAGCTACACATGAATGTTTGTATCCAAAAACCTTTCCCCAATGATATTTTTACAGCCATTGTAAGTTTTTATACTGTAACTGGAACCTGATTAGGATATGCGACAATAGTTAATTCACAATTATTCAAAACTCCTTCAGCCACTAAAATGTTATAATGACCAAAATTTCCTGAGAGCACTGACCATAGCGCGTGTCTGCAGATAAATGTACAGTCCTTGTTTCTAGTTTGGCTTCGAAATCGAAATTTGATCTGACCTTTCACGATAAACCGAGACGAATAAATATTTACGATTTATTAATTTATTGTATTGTCATTTTATTATGAAATCATTATTTATTTTTATTATTATTATTATTTTACAGCGTGTGGTAAACGCAAGGCCAAATTGGAAATTGGTTATTCCTTTGTATATTGCTCACAATCGACTTACCTTATGGTAATGGAATGAACTTATCAAAGGTTGAAGACGGGGTCAAGGACAACAACACTTTCCTCGATTACGGTTTTTACGTAATTCATACACTCTTTGGTTGCTACTGCAGTGTATGTCGAAATGTGCGAATTAGATGTGAGTGTTCTCTGCCCTACTTTTTTGACCAAATAGCGTGTATCAAAGTGAAATAAAACTAGTTTTATGATATTCTATAGATGCGTAGAATAGGTAAGCGGTCTAGGTTCATTGGTTTTGTTTACTGCATGCTATGTGGACTGCAATCAAAGATTATTCTATTGTGTTACCTCAGTTTGAGATAGACTTTCGGGACATCTAGATTCAGGGCCGATTTTGCTTCCGTCAGTTTTCATGCCTTCTTCGCCATCTATTCTCTGTCTTTTATTCCTCTTCCCTGTTAACATGCCCTTTCTACGCCGAGGGTAATCTGAGTGGGGACACACCTTTTTCTTAAATTCTAAGTTTTCAATAGTGCATGATAAATGCTCCTATCTACGAGAATGTTAACGGTCTTGAGTTTGTCTTTCTTGTGACTGGGGGATTTTAGACTAGCTAAGACAATTCAAACTAAACTTTCGTTTTTAAACTAAGTCATATCAAAGAATCACTACCAAAATTTCTGTTTAATTTTTCATCAGGAACTCATCACCGGGGCCACTTTAAAGTAAATCCATCTTTGCACTTCCGTTCGACACTCGTGTGAAAAATATATAAATAACACAGAATGAACGAGAAATAGAGTGCCGACAATGAAGAACAATTTGTGACACATTTTCAAGCATCCCTTCTATGCGTTCTAGTGGACGCAAAATAAAAGATATATTGTACAATCATGCAGTAATTTCACAGGTAATTTTAGTTGGAGTTCCAGCTTCTATAACATTAGATGGAATACTTCGTGAAGGAGAGTGAAAATGGAACCGTTAAAATTTTTATACTGCATTCATCTTCAAACCCTGTACGATTCCCTTTTTTGTCTAAACATATTTCTTCATCTTCAGGTAACAGCTCACGACGTCGACGTGTCCGATCAAGACCGGTTGCGCTACTCAATAATGGTTGGTGAAGCAGACAGCGGATTTTATCCTAACTCATCTGCCGCAGCACCTGCGCCCTCCAGAGGGAAGGCGACCCCGATGTCTCTTGAAGCCTCCAGCGGTGCATTTCATGAAGCTGCAGTGATGGGGAAAAATCTAATTCAAATTCCTGAAAACTCGACTTCGACTGAATTCTTTACTATCAACAGCAAGACTGGTGACATCATGTTTACGAAGGTAATTAAGAACACTGCCTGAAGTGCAGTATCAATCGAGTTGAGTTAAATTAGAACACTATTTTTATTTAATAACACAGGTTTCGGATGCAAGAACATCACTCAAGGCTCGTGAGCTACGTTATTCTCATTAATTCGGAAAAAATAAACTGAACTCCATTACACAGCAATTTGATGGAAAATTGATCTTTTTTAAACATCCATAATAAATTCATCTGTGCTTCCTATTTCCAGACTTCCGAAGTAACGAATATTCCAGGACTTCCAGAGTTGAAGTTCGGATCGCTTAGATAAAAATGAACAGGAAAGAGGAATTCCAAAAATCAGTTTTATGAAATGGTAGATTAGAATATATTTGGCGAGAAATAACTCCGCCTATCTGCTAAAGTGGTGTGAGGGCCGAAAAGGCTTCGTCAAATACAGTGACGCCACTCTCGGGCAATCGTCGATTGCAGACTCCTGACTATTAACCATGCTAAGTGGTCACTGTTGTGACTTCTTGCTACTTACTATTGATTCTTGAAAATTTACCAGTGACTACTTACCACGGTGAGTGGTCACTGCGTTAACAACTGACTATTACTATTGATTCCTGACAGTTTGCCAGTGAATGCTGATTACTAACGAGTGGGCTTTCCTTGTCTTTGTCACAAAAATACTGTAGTATTTGGCATATAAATTTGACTCAGCCTCTTTAAAGCATTTGACCTCAATTGTTTCAGTTTTTAATCGAGTGATGTTTCAGTATTCGTCGATTCATGATTAAAGCACACGAAGGTCTGAGTTTTCGGTGTCCCACTTGAACAAGCATATTGCGTGTTTCGAAGTGTAATGCAACTAGTTTCTTTATATATGTACGTTACGGTAGTGTGCCTCAGGGAGTAAAAAATATGTAAAAGGTTTAGGTTCGTTAGCTAAGCCTGTGCTTTGTCTATTGCATGTTTTATTTATGTCACGTTCGTTAGCTTAGCCTATTTTCGAAGTAATTTTTCGTTTTAGCTTAACTGAACGAGATCATTTTTTGAATAGGCTTTAAAATACAAATTGACTCCGAAACTCAGACAAAATCGGTGAAACATGAAATCTGACACTCGTCTAGAGCGACCAAAAGTTCTAGCTTCATTTTCGTGAACGAGCATGGCCATCTATGCGCATAACAAGCTCCTCGATATCTAAAAATAAATAAGGTCGCCTACGGTCTGATCGCCGTCATGGAGAAAGTAAACCCAAAGATCCTCCACTTATGTTGTTATTTAGCCAGCTGCTAAGCTCATACACCTCTTTGGTAAAATTAAAAACAATGGATTATTCACCAGAACCTTTTTCGTACAATTGTCTCAGTTCCTTGACGCATGATGATATCTTGGAATTACAAGGAGAAAGTTTACAGCTTTTTAATTTTTCACTAGTAAAGCTCTTTACAATAAAACCGAGAACACTGATTTCTGTCGCCCTTGACTCGGTTCTGCTTATTCTATTTGTGAAGACGGGGCTTTGCGATGTGGAATCAAAATATGCTGAAAACTCATCCATTCTGAAAAATCTGTAGTGTTTTTGGTTAATGCGGAATACGAACTGGAATACAAGAAGAAGTATAGGATATGTTTCATCATATCATAACATCACCGTTTATTTTTGACTTGAATCAAATCGTGCCCACACAAACGAAACATGCAATTTTAACAAGTGCGTTTTCAACATCGCTTGTTGTATACCTTTCACACACAACAATAACTCTAGTTATAACATGTTCGTGAAAACTTTTTTAGGGAAATGTTCCTCAAAGTTCTAACGGAATTAAGGTGAAGAAGTTTTTTGCTAGTTGTCTATATTTTCCCTCCTGCACCCATCGAATTCCTCAACCGTATAAGCTTACTGCAGGTCAATGCCCATAAGACGGGCTATAAATATGCTTTCTATTCAAAATGATCTTTCCCTAAAATATAGACACACATATCTAAACCGACATGTTTTCCTAGCAGTACAAAGAAAACGTTATACCTTCTTTTCGGTGTCTCATACTGCAACTAAAATATTTTACTTTCTTCAATCCATTACAATCCCGCAAACTTTTTTTGTGCACTCACAACAATTGCTAGTATCCCATAGTTTTGCATCTTATTTTTCTCATTATCGAAAATAGATAATGAAGTTTCTATCGGTTATTTTCCCATGCATGAATTCATCCAACTGCATGCAGGGCGTTTTAATTTAGCTTCTCGTTACGCACGTAAATGTCATCAAATCTGTTATTAATTGTTATTGGATCCTTCTGAAAATCTTTACGATGAATGCTATTTTCGTTTTGAACACTGCCCTATCAGCTTCACACGAGCTAAAACCTTCAGCTTTCATAGAAATCACGGCTATGTGCAAACATCACCTCTTTCTTCCAACCGCCTAAAAACCCCGTAACGGGATAGAATAGGCAAGCAGCACACCAAATTCAATTCAAGTGTTTTATTAAGGTTGTATAAATGTCCATTTTTGTAACAAACCTGAAGCAAAACTTTCCAATGATAAACATAATCTAACTCAACTTGCAAAAGATTTATTCAACGTACAACCTCTACAAGTGGTTATTTTCCGTGGATGTAATGCTACAATCCCGACTTACAATGAACGTATTTGTTTACATAACGTAAATAATGGTCACTGTTTCTTTCAATATTAATTTATGAATATTAACGTAGTTTTCTATCAGAAGAGTTACATTCCTGCGTAAGGGGGAGTTAAGCTTGGTTTTAGGTCTTGTTCTACCACTACTTTGCTATCGGGTTTTGTGATTTCTATTCGTTTGACACCGTTTAATTTAACTTTGATTTAGTGAGACTGTGGGTTTCACATAATTGAAAATTTGAAGAAATGAAACGATGTTGTTCTCCCGTGTGTGTGTTAACAATCTAACGATTACAAAGTTATTTGTACTGCTTAAACAACTTCACTTCGGCGATGATTGAATCAAGAATATTTTAATTATTTCTGTAATTTAATATACTGCGTAAGTTCTTTCTGGAAAAAATGCTGACACCTGTAGAGATTGGTCTCTACCTAATAGACTGTTCATAGAAGTGTTGTACATTTGAGCAATTATTCTCCAGGACATCAATGCTTAATTCCTACCTCTCAAAAATTGAAATTTGCACGTAGCCTTTGGACCGCGACGCCCCACGCGGCTTCGCTCACTGGTATCTGTGGGTGGGAGTGTCCGACGGACTACATCACGACACCGCTCGCCTGCTCGTCAACGTGAAAGACATCAACGACAATGCGCCCTTCTTTGAAGATTCTCTTCTTTCTGCGTCTTTGAAAGAAAATGCTAATGCAGGTATGTATTCTTTCCGCGTAGCTCCTTTAGTTAAGATGACAGCTGCATTGTGTTCACTTCAAACTTTCTGAACGAACGTCAACCAAAATTTTCTGGAAGGAATGCTCATTTTAAACAGAAAAGAACGATTGATAACGCAGTATTCAAAATATGGAGTGACCGGCACTTTTTTGAACAGACCATAACATGATGTTGGGATCGTTGAAAGTGTCACGAAACGAGGGTGCGGCTGGCGCCTCCCCGTATTCGTAGTGAGGGATTTAAACCTCAGAGTAGAAGAGGAAAAAGGAAAATTTAGAGCGGAAGAAACACAGAAGGAGAAATGATAGGATAGGGGGAAAACAAAAATAGTATCTGTTCTGCTAACCTACTCCAGTACCCCAGTTCAACACGGGAGAATGAAAATGATTAATTGCACATTTTATCATTAATTTATTCACGTCTGCTAATCATTCTCCCTCGTTTCGTGACAAAAGAAACATTAATTACTCAGCCGTGTTGTCGAAAGTGCTTCTTTAGAGTTACAAGAACCTGAAATTTGAAATGTATTGGACAAAATTTCGTACTCTGCCTGCAACAGAAAAGTGAATAACATAGAAATTAAGAAAGTATTTTATTATGAACAGACGAAACAGATTTTTAACGTGATTTAAACCTACAAAAGATGTTCAACATAACGCCCATCTGTTACAATGCAGGCGTACAAACGACTGTGCAATGAAAACCGGACGCGATTGAAGATACCAGTAGTCTCCGAATCCTCCTGGAGGCTTCAACAATTCTAACAGTAAGGTATTCTTCGGAATGAGTCGGTGTTTCATACGACAAATTTTTAAAATGTCCCCAGAAGTATAAATTTAGGGGCGTTATATGAGGAGACCTAGGTGGCCATGTGATGAGGCCGCCACTGCCAGTCAGGTATTGGGTCTCCAATAACAACCTTACAGCAATCACGAAGTGTGCAGGAGCACAAACGTGCTGGACCACATTTATCTGATACCGGCTAAGGGAATATTTACTTACAACTCAGGCAATACTTCATTAAAAGTTAAAAATTGCATCTATTCATTGTTTTCGGCATTTTACTGTATACTGTATTATACTGCACGCCAAGAATACCCGCCCAACATGGAGAATCTAACCTGATGTTCACCATGTCGTGTAATATGTCTATTGACAGCACATCACAAGAGCAGATTATGGTTGTTGAGTAATCTTTCCCACGGGAATGACACTTCGTTTGGGAATGAAACTTTGGAATGAAACGCGGTTTTTAAACTGTTTTGTGTAGAAACCACTCGCAAATTGAGTTCCACTTGGGAAATATTCATTGTTTAATTCTTGCTCCCGCTGATCGGCAAATGGAGACTGACAATTTCCGTGTAGCACTTGCCGTATTGTAGTTTGACTTGAGAGTGAAACACGTGAAGCAGAGCGAGTACTTATGGTTGAGTTGTTTCGAAAATGTTTTAATATTTCTTCCTTCCTGTCTGTATCTCTTTATATTGTTCGGCGTCCTCCTTCAGATTGTGCTCTGCAAAATGCTCCGTCTTCACACAATCTCTGTTGTGTGGCTACTAATCTTCGATGCAATGGAACATGTATGTTGGGATATCTTGCTGTGTAAATTCGGAAAATCTTTTCGCACTACTCTCGACAGATGATTATTTTGGCAGCCCATTTGCTACACCGTAAGCTGTAAGTGCATATCTGCTAATTCAGCACTGGATACTCACTACATTGTCATCAATACTTTTGCAGCCGATGAAATTTAAAGTGTACACTGACAAATTTTAATGTGTGAAAAAATGAAGCACTCAGAAAACTGTATAAAAGTTTGAAGTCCTCGTAACTCTTGAATGAAGCATTGTCGGCCGTATGATTCTTCATTAAAAGTGTTTATTTCAACAGTCCCAACGTAATGTAGAAGTTCGTTGACTAGAGTTCCGATTACCTTCCAGTAAAGATTAAAGCTTCGTGAAGTTCTACCTCTGATGACAATGAGATACATTTTTATCCGTCTTTATTATCCTCTAAGTTGAGTGTCATAGAACGCAGTGAAAAATGTGTTTGAGAATGCGGTGTCCCATATCAAAAAGATAAAAAAGGTCCTGTCCTATAACAGTCGAAATTCCGACCCTGCCAATAGATACCTGAGATAAATATACTTAGGTGAAAATAAAGAGAAACACAGCAAGCAAAATAAAAAATGAATGAAGGAAACGCACGCATAATAAATCACTTAGAAAATGTAGAACAGTCAATTGAAAAAAACACTGATTTAACGCTCCATGATTTCAAACTACATTTTGTACGTCAGGTTTGATTGATACTCTAAATATGAAAAATTCTTCTGTATATTGAGAGAGAGTTTACTTTGCCTCGTCGAATTCCAAATGGTGTAATGAATAGCATTTTCACCGATAGTGGTTCGGATTTGTTACCACGTGCTCAATTTTTTTGAGTGAGTGGTGGTCATGGCCCATGACACGTGTCGTTATATTCAGCATATAAAAGGTTAACTACTGATTGCTGATGTACTTAGACAATTACACTGCCACCGCTGCGCTTTTATCGTTCAACGCAACGGTCATTTAGCTGACATAAATGCTCCTTTTTCCCCTTTAAGAAGAGATAAGACTTCAGTTCATGAACATCCTGTGCTGGTCTAAACTGAGCAGGTCTAAAATATATTTCTACTTCCATCCTGATCAATTTTATTAATTTAACATTTCATTAATGCTCCATTCTTCGAGAGGACGTCAACGTTAGGAGCTAGTGTCAACGTACGGAAGAAAATAGCTTACAGAACAAAATCAGAAAATGTCTATCATTTATTGACAGTCATGTCTCTAGGCACTGTGAAAATTTTATAACTTTTGAGTATTACAAGATGACCCCATTTCAGGGATTGGGAACTATTTTATTAGCTTCTGTTATAGCATTTACAGAATTTACGGCATCAGTTCGCTCTTAAATAGGGTATATAACATCTTTTCATCTGCGAATTATTTGCACGCAATGTTTAATCATTTACGTGATTTTTTGCAACAATGATTTTAATCTGTGAAATAATGAAGCACTCAGAAAACTGGATAAAAGTTACAATGATAAGGTTTTGGGAATACCCAATACCTTCTGACAACATAAATTCATGAATTGACAAGTTTCGCCAAGAAAATATTGTGAGTCTAAAACTGCTGATAAGTGGACAAATTATACATGCTGCACTTTATCATTTGTCGCCTCTCTATCTAAAAAATAGCCATTAAACCGAAGTAGTTTTCTGCAAACATATTATTTCAGTAAGTTTAGGCGTCCTATTTGCGAGCGAAGTTCCAATTGCTATTTTTCGCTCTTTTATTCCCGCACTTGTGCGCTCTGCTGTTGCGTATTAGTATAACTGTGCGGAGTGCTCATCAGCGTACTTCGGAATGAAGTCACGTAATATTTGTGCAAGCCGGCGGAGCACTGAGGTAAGAGTTCTTCTGCCGGGCGAGTTGTTTGCTCATTCCATTATTCAGCGATACGCCGCCATATATTGAGCAGTGCTATGCTTTTATCTCTTATGATGATTTTAGAAAGATTGATAATTTGTTCAGTGATTGTGACCATGGATTTTTTTTTAAATTGGGGCGTCTTTATTCGGAATAAATCATTCTTAAATAAGATGGTAAATGCATGATTTTTAGTTTTTTCGTTTATTAGTTTGTTTCCATTGTGATGCGAGAAAGAATGAAATTTACTATAGTTCTTGACCTTATTCTCACTCTGTTTTGATTATACTTTGTGCTTTAAATAACTAATAAACGTTTCTGTAATTTTATTTCTTTGCGAGAACTGACTCGTTTTTATATTTTTTCTGTGCTTTCGAATTCTTAGTGAATCTGCGCTGTAAGAATGGCAAACAAACTTCTGGTTGTATAAAAACCAAGTATTATAATAAACTAGAAAGAAGCAAGTACAAAAGTTGCCAATGAAGTTTTTGGAAAAGTACTCTTTTGTTCCAACTGCGAAGAAAACAAAAGAGCGAGAGAGATAGTTTCGGAGAGTAAAAGCCATGAACCTTTAGACATCTTTTCGACAACCATTCTAGACCCATCACTCCGCCTGAAAGTAATTCAGCGCCATGTTTCAGGTGTTCGAGTCCTACATACAATGGAATATTGGGATAAAGGGATAGAGGGGCTGGAGATATAATAGCGACAAAATTTTGGATACTTCCCGGACAACTACCCCATGTTAATTTATCCAGAAAAGCTGCTTTAGCTTCTTTGTCCCTTGATTTCTCGGATAATTTGGAAGGAAAAATTCAAATTCATGGGTTGCATACATGCAATGTAAGTTTAAGTAAATTGAATAACAATTATATTTATTTCATAATATAGCTTTGCATCAGCCTTTGAAATAGCTTTGTACCAGGCTTCAATAATAATTGACGGCTGATCCAAAGCTATTAATATTTTTGCCGAATTAAGTCGGTTTAGGAACTTTAAGTTAGGTTCAGTTAGGCTGAGCTTGATGTTTTAGGATTTAATTGAACATACATTTTCTTCGGCTGTATAACAACAAGGCAAATGTCGTAATACAATTTTTGTAAGCCAAAAATTGCGTATTACATGCAACCATCCAGAATTATTGTAGAGATAAGAGAAACATCTTTCTAATCATCTAAATATTGTTCATGAAAACTATGTATACCACCTACAGAGTAGGGAATTCTTTCTTTCCATGTCGTCTCGAGTCTATGCAAGAGTTATTCAACAAATGGTATTTATAACTATGTAAGCATCCCGTGCAAAAATTAACCACCTACTACTAAAATGGTGTAAGACCTCAACGAGAGCGACGAATGAGGTTATTCTGCAAGGCAGTGTGTAAAAAAGTGTCATATTTTACGTCTGGTTGATTTTAAACCACTCTAGCATCAACTCATTTTGCAGTGCGGCCAGAGTACGTGGACGATAGTCTCGATGTCTAACTTATCGCTTTATACGGTCGTTCAAATTTTCTATAGAGTATTGGAACTTTTTGAACAGAAAATTTTCCTCTGATGTAACTCTACCTACTGCTACTAAAAAGGGACTCTTTTTCTCGTTTCCATTCCTCGGTCACCAATCGAAGAAACTTAAAAAATACCTTACCATTCTTCTCTCGAAACATTTTTCGCAGATTGATTTTTAATTAGTGTTAGTCAATACGTATAAAATCGAATCGTATTTCAATTATAAAGAGAGAACTCCTAAAGATATGCTCTCAAATGTGATTTACAAATATAGTTGCGCTTCTATCTATCTGTCTGAATACGTGAGCTCGACTACTCGAGCCCTCAGTATCCGTGTATTCGTGTTGCAGAGCATGCCGGCAGGAGTTTTAGTTACTTTCCACTCCAATCAGTTACTTTCCACTCCTTCCCACTCTTCAGTCCGCTCTCATGCAGAGAAGTGCGGCATTCCTGTTAGATTAGGCGATTTTAGAGTAATTTCTTCTGCATCAAACCAAATGTACCTCAGCATTTTAGAATCTCTCCACATTTTGAAAGAAAAACCGGTTTTAAATGATGTGCAATCAGCATTTCCTCTTCAACTAACGTAATTTTAACACTGAACATTTTATTAATTTGTTCGTTTAATGTTTTTTATGCTTTTCTTCTTTCATGATTGATGTAAATTTGACATTTGAATAGTTTTTTCTACTTGTTTTTAGGTTGATAATGACCCTGGAGGTCAAAACGCTCCAAATTTTTACTCATTGCCTTTCCTAAATATATAATGACCTCATTTAAGACATGTATCTTGGCACTTGTATTTATAATTTGAATATGCAGAAAGCGAAGTACTTGTAAGTATCCGATTCAGTAGTATCACATAACTTAAATTCCGGATACAGCTTTTAACGTCGATTGATGAACGTAGTGCAAAAATGCAACTGGGAAAACAAAAGAGGATTTTTTTGTTTCGGTTGCTTATAAATGATACCTTGTGCATGTTGAAGGATTTAAGAGCCAAAGGAAGCGCGACAGTTGGGGGCTTCATTGTCGTGAAGGAAAATCCTATCATCGCGAAAATTTTCAATAGGGATAGAACTCCCAATCTCTTTCAGTACGTTATAATTTTAACTGTTGTATTCCAAAAATTTGCTTGTTTGACAAAATTGGATGTCAAAATTGCACGCAATCGGTTACAATAGACATCATCAGTATTGCTTAGATTATATCCTGAGGTTTCGCTATCGAAAATAACTTCAACTCCAAAAACTGAAAATGAAGAAGTCATTCCGATTACTAAACGAATTTGATCTCTAGACCGATTGACGAACGGCTGGGCTTAACGATCAGATAAAGGATGCTCTCCCCCATTGTCTCTAACGAGCCAGCTGACAAATTGCTCCTACAAGTGTCGTAAAAGTAACGAGTTCAGGAAGCAGTACACTATTGCAGATTTCCCAATAGCAATTCATTTTATTTCAAACCGCTGGTCCCTTCATATTTCATTTTAGTTTGCACGGCAATTCGAGTGCGGTTATTGTTATGTAGGTTTCATACATAGATTTATTGTTGAGATTTGTAGTGAAGATAATTTCTATTTTACTAAGTTCATGTAGTTTTGAGCGTTCTCACTAACCGGACATTGAAGCATGGAATTACATTTTTGGAAATGAGAAAGTTTCTCCAATTCCTTCGTTCATTTCATTGTCATTAAAACGTTTGGAATGAGTTTTGTTATGATGTTTTCAAGGCAGATGAGCTAAGAAACGTAAATAATTTGAAAATTTA
The DNA here is from genome assembly GCA_014220935.1 of Platorchestia sp. MABIK. Lineage (NCBI taxonomy): Eukaryota > Metazoa > Arthropoda > Malacostraca > Amphipoda > Talitridae > Platorchestia > Platorchestia sp. MABIK. The sequence goes on along the minus strand of JACJUY010002229.1, from coordinate 93,576 downwards.
AGTGAGAAAGTTGTGATTTCTTCTGGTGGCATCCACGAGAAAAAAAAGTCGGTACGGGAAATCGTTTAAAATTTTATTCGTGGATATCTGGTATTTCCTTTGCTTCGACCGATTAAGGCGTTTTTTCTGGAAACAAATTAGTAACCGCGCGTCATTTTTCAAAATTTCTTGATTGCATTGGTGATACTTCATTTGAAATAATTACTTACCATAATATAAAGAACAAGTTAATATATATCATTTCTTCGAGTTTCTCACGGATTATCACAACAGTCAGAAAAAATTTCAGGAAAAATTCAACCACGCAATTCTGGAAGCAAAAAAATAGCATTTGCTGAAGCACACTGCAAAAAAGTCTCACCCCGCTGCTTTTATTAAAGTGAGTACCGAATTAAATAGACTCAGTAAAATCTTTTCTAGTTCATAAATGTTTTCCATGAGACGAAAGAAGACAAATAGTTACATTTGAGTATATGTACGTGCATGATCATCCTCCAAAGATACCATTCAATGATCATCACCGGGAAATGAATCGATTAAATTACTTGAAAATAATATTTAAATCACCTAACCAATATCTGTAAGTACATGAGTTTCTAAGGATATTTAATTTCTGAGTTTCTCTGGATCTTGCATTATTCTTTATATGCTTGTGATTTAGCAGCGTACGCAACAAATAGTGTCCCCTCTCACTCATAATTCATCAAAGACATCAGTGACTTAGCTAAACAAATAATTACTAACGAATCGAGCGCTTTAGCCAATATTTCATAGAGATTCAGCCGAACTATTGCTTTGGACTGTGCAACCCGCTTTTGTGCATCACTGCAATGCAGTGATATACATTTTTTCTATCCGTTTATACGCCTTGACTTAGATAAAAAAATTTAAATGAAGTCCCTCTCACAATTGCATGAAACAATACTTTCATTGTAAACAACAATAATAAACGACTTTAAAACACCATTTGGGTACTTTTTTATTTTATTTTGACACAATGCCGGGTTCGTATCAAAGCTTACCTAATTGTATCCTTGTCAATTTTAGGGTGAGGACCTTGAACGAAACCATGTTCAGTCCATCTTCAAAAATATTTTCATGGTAAGATGGTTGTTTTCATACTTTACGTCCGCCCAGACATGATGAAGATCCTTACATGTCTCACTTGTAGCTTACGACCACTGCACTATTTTGGAACTCTTCATTTTCCACCTGAAAGCGTCATTCTCTCTATAATTATGCGCCATTTCATTACTAACTCATCTAATCTCCTACTCCATACTATTTTCAGCCTTTAACATTACTCACCATAAAAACAGGCAGAACTATTCTTTTCGAAATTGATGCGTTACCTGCTCAGTCGGTCTGCTCCAAATCCCAGGGACAATAAGATTCGCTTTACCCAGCCAGAAATTTATCGTCTGACCGACGATAATTTACATCTGAATTTACCGGTAATTATCATCTTCTTCCTATAACCGACGATATATCGTCGATTTATCGTCGGAATTAGTGTCGCGAATGTCTCATTTTATCATCTGATTAACGGTAAATTACCGGTTTTTTACCGTAAATTTTGGACGAAGACCGACGATATTAACCAGTTAATTACCGGTAGTTAAACAGTTATTATGGTCGGTCTTCGTTCAAAACTTACTATAATTACCGGTAATTTAACGTTAAAAATGGCCCTCTAACCACTATAATCCGGGAGATTCATAAGCAGTGCAATAATTTTTCCCAAAAATCGCGAATTGCTTCCAAAAACAGTAAGCCACATCTCGTGAAACGCATCTGTCCAATTACCGTGAATTTGAAGACTTCACAAAAATTCTCGAAATTACTTTTTTAAATTGAACATATTTGTTTAATACTGTATATATTTCATCAAGTTTCTTACAAATTGCGATAAGTGAACAGATTAGTATTACAGGGTGAGGCCTATTGTAACAAGTAACAATGCATTATTGGAAAAAATAGCTGCGATGCAGATGAATGCTACAGTAAGAGGGCTCAAATTGTCATCTTCATCATAGAACACGAGACTATTACGATAAGTCTCACAGTACAATATAAAATCATTTCAAATCGCCACTAATTTATAAATAGGTTAAAACATTGCAGATGTTCAATAAATATATATTTATTTCAATTCAACAGCCGACTATTGAAATAAATCCGACTAATTGGAATTATTGATCCGACTATTGAAATAAATTCTTGCAAAAATATCTTCGGCACTTGAAGAATTCTATCACAAGTTGTTTGTAAGACTCATCACTGCAAACACTACGTATATAACATTCATTTAAAATCAACTACCACCACAAAAGGACTCATCAAGCAACCGATTGCCAAGAAAATTTTACCAATTTTGAAAAAAATTTGCACACTTCCATTCATAGACATAAAACATCTACAATGACCAACCCTCTTAACCACTACACATCTTAGTCCTTTAACTGGGATGAGGAGACGACAGCGCCCGCAATAATGCTATCGAGTCGCAAGTTGCAGAGGGCGGGGTTATCCTCCACAGCTACACCTCTTCAGAAGAAGTTACCCTCCACCTCCCGCTTCCATGCGGCTCCGACGTTTGTACTCTCTATATAGAGTTCTTAATTTACAAGACATTCACATCATAAAAAAACAACTCAAATTTTTCAAATGGATCTTTCCCATAAAAATGGTGCTATTAGGCACAGAAATTTTCGAAATGCAAATACCTCCTGTTCCATTAGACGAAAATGAAATCGGCGAAAAAATTTCAACACACATTGGGTCCTTTTTGGTACCAAAAATAGATGAACAGATGCCACATTAAATTAGTACGATCAGTAAGTACTAGTTTTAAATGGACTCATTATTTCGTAGATGAAAATATTATTTTGACATTCGTTTTTTGAAATTTCAGCCGCACAAATTTTCGTAATGCCGATACTTCATGTTCAATAAAGCAAAAATGAAATCCGATGGTAATATTATACATAAATTGGGTCCTTTTTGGTACCGAAAATGGATGGGCAGATCCGACATCATGTTAGTACGATCAGTAACGACTAGTTTCAAATGAACTCATTAATTCGTAGATGAAAATATAAGTTTGACATCCGTTTTTTATATTTCAGCCCCAGAAATTTCGTAATGCCGATACTTCATGTTCAATAAAGCAAAAATGAAATCCGAAGGAAAAATTCTACATACATTGGGTCCTTTTAAAACCAAAAATAGATGAACAGATCCGACATAAAGTTAGGACGATCAGTAACGACTAGTTTCAAAATTAGATTAGATTTAGTTTAAGCCTCCCAAACCGCTACAAAGAAGAGCGTATCGAAAAGAGAAGGAGTAAGGCACCATTTAGTATGGATATTAGTGAATGCAGAATCTATGTAGAAGGGGCATAGAAACAATTAGGGAAAGAAGTTCATAAAACAAGATAAAAGTTGAAGAAAAAAGTAGTAGGGGCTGAAATACAAGACAGCAGTGAACCGAAAAATATGGTCCTTAACGTAGCAAAAAATATTTTATTTCAACAAAAAGTAAGGCCTACCTAACTCTCAGCTAGGCCCTCACACATTTTCCCCCTGGGAGCGCTAATTCCCATAGAAACAACATTTGTATCCCCTGAGGGGCAAAATTAAAATGAAATCCGCAGGGAAAATTATACGTACAATGGGTCCTATTTGGTACTAAAAATAGATGAACAGATCCGACATCAAGTTAGTGCGATCAGTAACGACTAGTTTCAAAATTAGATTAGATAATGGTTTAGCTTAAGCCTCCCTAACCGCTACAAAAAAGAACGTATCGAAGAGAGGAGGAAGGCACCATTTAGTATGGATATTAGGGAATGCAGAATGTATGTAGAAGAGGCATAGAAACAGTAAGGGAAAGAAGTTCATGAAACAAGATACAAGGTGAAGAAAGTAGTAGGTGCTGAAAACCAGGACGGCAGTGAACCGAAAAAGGCCGTCCTTACCATAGCAAAAAACATTTCATTTCAACAAAAAGAAGGCCCACGTAACTTTCATCTCGGGCCTTCACATCTTTCTCTGGGAGCACTAATTCCCATAGATACAATAATTATTGTATCCCCCTGAGGGAACGACTAGTTCCAAATGAACTCTTTAATTCGTAGATGAAAACATTATTTTGACATCCGTTTTTTGACATTCCAGCTACAGACATTTTCGTAATGCCGATAACTCATGTTCAATAAAACAAAAATTAAATCCGAAGAAAAAAAGCAACATACATTGTGTCCTTTTTGGTACCAAAAATAGATGAACAGATGCCGCATCAAATTAGGACGATCTGTAAGTACTAGTTTAAAATGAACTCATTAATTCGTAAATGAAAATATTGTTTTGACATCCGTTTTTTTGACATTCCAGCCATAAAAAATTTCGTAATGCCGATACCTCATGTTTTTAACCTGTAAACTATTCCACGGAGGCCGGCACAAGAACAGCATCGTATTCGTGAAGAATTCAAGAATTACAAAAATAAGTTAAACATATTATACATAAGTCCTATCACGAGTCATTCACTGTTAATAATAGCATGACAGCGAAAAATATGCGTAACGATTGTGAACAGGTACTTTTGAATTAAATGGAAAATTATTTCAACAACAGATCATTTCGAAGTCGGCAGCCTAGGAGCGATAGTACTTCATAAAGAAATTACATTTACAGGCACAATGTATACAATTACACTGACGCCATGTTTTCAATACATCTATTGATGTTAAAACTTTAGCCCTCGCTCCTTTTCTAGATCAGAGGAAACTTTTTGGGTCTGGATTAGGTATGAGGATAGGACAGCAAAGCAACTGAGAGATACACCCTATTTTTAAGACTGCCGAGTCAGTCGCTCCTGAGTTTTTCCAGCATGAAGGGTGACAGCGACGACACGCATGGGGAAGGGGTGGGTGGCATTAGATCGAGGGTTTAGGGTTTTTTTGAATAGACGGGGAGGGAGTAGGGGCGTTGCCGCGGGGAAAGCACCTTCCGTCTAAACCCCGCTGAGGGGAGGAGTATCACAGCCTGATGTCGACGGAGCTAGCAAATAAGGTGACTGAGAGGCGGTCAAAGTGAGCGATGAAGAAGCATGTAGACTTTGAGGAAGTGTACTGGTTTCCACCGGCAACTTTTCTGATTCAATTTATCGTCTCTGAGCCAGCCCAATCGTTGCAACGACGCAGGACCTCTTGGATAGTTGACGCCTTTAGTTCTTATCTTTACACACCCGACTGCAGCTAAAGCATCTGATAAATTGGAAAACATTGGTAAATATCAACTGTGCAAATGATAACAAAATAAAATAAATTACCATTTGCAGAATGACTGGGTTCCCACTACCACTTTGTTCGGAGCAAGCCTGGCAAGCTCTACTTGTGATAGCAACATTTGGCCCATCTGGCTTTGGCTGCAATCAGAGAATAAGTCGATTAACCTAACTCTGAATACAACACTTGAAATAGGTACCCTATTGAACAGCTGTGCATTGAAGTTATTGATAATTTTTATAGAAAACTTTAGACCTATTTGGCTTGTTGAATTTGAATCAAATGATGTCGTGCGGATAAAACAGACTGATATTAAAACGTAACATTGAGGACTGACGTCCATGCTATGCTCAAATATATTGAATAATAATCAATTCTTGAACGAAAAAACAGATTATTCATAACAGCATTGAATTATCGATTTTACCCACTGCAATGCTAATACGTTTTCAAACGCTGCAACCGATCTGCCAGTATTTGTTCCAAAAAATTTTCATCATTAAATCCCTTCATTTGCATTACTATAACGAAAGATAATCATCATTTTAAGCATTCCTTTCCGCAGCAAAATAAATGCGATCCAAAGAAAGGAAGAGGGAGGCACCATTTAGTATGGAGTTAAGGGAACGCGGAATCTATGCACAAGGGGGCATAGAAACAATTAGTTGAGTAAGAAGTTCATGAAAAAAATCGAAGTTCAAGAAGAAAGTTGTAGGTGCTGAAAACAGGACAGCAGTGAACCGAAAAAAGGTCTTTAACATAGCAAAAGCATTATAGTTGAACAAACAGAAGACCAAACTAGCTCTTAGCTCGGGCCCTCGCATTTTCCCCCTGGGAGAACCAATTCCCATAGATACAATAGTCGTATCCCCCGGAGGGGTATTACTATAACGGAATGCTATATAAGATATTAGTTAGATAACATGCTAGTTTAAGCCTCCCCAAACGCTAAAAGGAGCGTTTCGATGAGAGGAAGGAGGGAGGCCCCATTTAGTATGGAGATAAGAGAACTCGGAATCTATGCAGAAGGGACATGGAAACAGTAAGTTGAGAAATACGTTCATGCAACAAGATAAAAGTTGAAGAAGACGTAGTAGGTGCAGAAAAACAGGACAGCAGTGAACCGAAAACTGGTGGTCCTTAACATAACAAAAACATTCCATGTATTCCAACAAAAAAGGCCTTCGTAACTCTCAGCTCGGGCCCTTACACATTTTCCCCATGGGGGTGCTAATTCTCATAGATACAATAGTTGTATCCCCCTGAGGGGAAAGATATTAGTTGATGAACGAAAAGAACTGTATGAGCTTACAAGAACTGGATGAGCGTAAATTAACTGACAGGTGGAATGCCCCTTGAAAGAGATTTTCGTCCGTTGACGAGTTTGTCCTAACCCAGAGTATGACATTTCCAAGGCCACACCACCGTCATGACGTCATGATGAGCTGGTGTCGTGCAGACTGACGCCCACACAACGCTGAAGCTCCGTCATCTATAAATTAAATAGACAATGTAATTGTGTGTGATAAATCGAAATCAAACGCGCACCCCATTCTGGGAACTGCCTGACTGCAAAGAGAATGAAGCTTTGTTTTAAAAAACCTTCACCACACCGTATCATACTGAATAATGAATGACCAGGACATTTAGACATCTAAGTAGGATCGAGATTCATGCCGCTTTTACCCCACAGGAAAGTTTTCATTGAGTGTTAAATTCTAAATAAACGGTGGATGGGCCAGTCAGCCTAGCCTTCCTTTGTGCAATAATTCCTAGCCTCTGAGGGTAGGTACTGCAAAGAGAGCCATCACAGCATAATATGTGTTATTCACTCTGGTAATGACAAGTTCTATATGTGCAATCACTGACCAACTTTACGTTTTCACAGTATATTTCAATAACTTTATCATTGTTGCCTACTGAATGCAGTTGGAAACTGGTATCTTTGATGTCATTTCTGTAATGAGTTTTTATGTCTATCCTTTTTCATAAACAAAATAAGAATTTCCAAATTTATTCCACACACAATATTCCTGGAAAGTAATTTCTGGTTATAAGTGTACAGTGTTATATGTTCCTCATTTGAAGGAAGTTCATTTTGAAATTTGAAATTTCCTCAGAAACCTCAAAACAATTCAAACATAACCATTTTGCAGGGTGTCTCCTGATATTTCATTTTCAAAGCTTAATTCTTTTTACCACCTTCAACAGCAAAAAATGACTTCCTAATTTTTACATAATGAATGTTGTCCAAATGTCAAGGATGTAAAAAATCATCCTATAACGAGCAGTTTGAGTAAATAATACACGCAATGACATGGGCTCAAAACAATTTCAAGGTGATCAATACATAAAATACTAAATTAAAATCTTATTCCTATATGAAGAATCCAACGCATAATTGCAAAAATGACCCAAATTTTTGATCTACCCACTCCCAAACGGACCCCAACAAATGTTTGCCAAAGACCCTGTCTTAACATCTTTCAACAATGAGAGCAACAGCTCCTCGTATGCAAAAAATAAACTGGCTGGAAACTATTAGACACCGGGGAATTGTCCAATCCCCTAACAGGAATATTTCCAAAAAAGTGCAGCAAATATCTGATTCTGGGAGAAATGAATTTTTGAAAATCTTCAAACTCTATATACATATTTACTTTACCTACAATTTTCAGTTATTTATCAAACTTTATAATTTTTTACAACCCTGCCAGGTTAAGTAGACCCCTGAGGTGAATTTCACTACTCCTTAATTTCTTTTTTGCTGCTTTTTAAATTTTTCTACTTTTTACTACTTTACTACCTAGTAGACACCCTGTTATGGGAATGAAAGAAATGTCCAAAAAGCAACATAGGGCATTAGTACTGAATCATAAGAGTTAAGTACTTCACATTTCATCATGACAGTTCTTAGTTCACTTGAGGCATCAGCAAAGGCTTCATTGGAGGAATTGCATGAAAAGAACTTTTGTTTTAGCTTCAGACTCAAGCAAATCTAGATGGATTTCACTCACTGAGTTTCCAAAGTTTTATTGATTGACTCTGTGCTGTTTTCAATAGGAGTATCACATATTGAATTTTGACTGTTAAATGAAACAGATTTACTGAACAAGTCTAAGCGTTTATCAGGAAGTGACTAAGAATTGAAGGGAACTAAGAGCTGTTCCCTTCATTTGCATTATTGGATGATTCTGAAATTAATCAATCATTAACACATGGTTTGGAGACAGTACCAAGTACATCAGGGCGGGGGTGAAAAACGATTATTTCTTTTCCAACTTTTTAACGCTATAAAATCTTTCCAGAACATTACGGTAAGAACAGTAGTAAAAAAATTCACTGAACATATTTTTATTGATCTACTGTCAATAGTTGAAAACTTCATTAACTCTGTAGTCTATAAAAAGCAATAGTTTGATGTACAAATATCATCCTCAGGCTGAAAACATATGTACAAAATTTCCAGTCAGAGATAAAATGGAAATCTAACACTCAAAGCCACATCAGACAGAGATAATTTAGAGAATGACAGCACTAGAAAATGATTAGAAGCAAAATTTGTACCACAGCGATAAGTACTGGTATGACTACATCTTTTTACCTTTTATTTGAAAAACTCAATTTTTATCTAACAAAGCTCAGGTTTTATATAAACAAGGTCACATTTAATTTTAAAGGTCAACTTCATTTTAAAAAACCTCAAGTTCAATATAAAAAACCTCATGTTCAATTAAAAAAACCTCAAGTTCAATATAAAAAACCTCAAGTTCAATTAAAAAAACCTCAAGTTCAATTTTAAAAACCTCAAGTTCAATTTTAAAAACCTCAAGTTCAATTTAAAAAACCTCAAGTTCAACTTAGAAACCTCAAGTTAAATTTAGAAAACCTCAAGTTCAATTTGAAATCCTCAAGTTCAATTTGAAAACATCAAGTTCAATTTGAAAACCTCAAGTTCAATTTGAAAACCTCAAGTTCAATTTAAAAACCTCATGTTTGATTTGAAAACCTCAAGTTCAATTTGAAAACCTCAAGTTCAATTTGAAAACCTCAAGTTCAATTTGAAAACATCAAGTTCAATTTGAAAACCTCAAGTTCAATTTAAAAACCTCATGTTTGATTTGAAAACCTCATGTCCAATTTGAAAACCTCAAGTTCAATTTGAAAACCTCAAGTTCAATTTGAAAACCTCAAGTTCAATTTGAAAACCTCAAGTTCAATTTGAAAACCTCAAGTTCAATTTGAAAACCTCTAGTTCAATTTAAAAACCTCATGTTTGATTTGAAAACCTCATGTTCAATTTGAAAACCTCATGTTCAATTTGAAAACCTCAAGTTCAATTTGAAAACCTCAAGTTCAATTTGAAAACATCATGTTCAATTTGAAAACCTCAAGTTCAATTTAAAAACCTCATGTTTGATTTGAAAACCTCATGTTCAATTTGAAAACCTCAAGTTCAATTTGAAAACCTCAAGTTCAATTTGAAAACCTCAAGTTCAAATTGAAAACCTCAAGTTCAAATTGAAAAACCTCAAGTTCAATTTAAAAAACCTCAAGTTCAATTTTAAAAAACCTCAAGTTCAATTTGAAAACCTCAAGTTCAATTTAAAAAACCTGAAGTTCAATTTAAAAACCTCAAGTTTAATTTAAAAAACCTCAATTTTAATTTTAAAAACCTGAAATTCCATTTATAAAACCTCAAGTTCAATTTAAAAAACCTCAATTTCAATTTAAAAAATCTCATGTTCAATTTAAAACACCTCAAGTTCAATTTGAAAACCTCAAGTTCAATTTGAAAACCTCAAGTTCAATTTGAAAACCTCAAGTTCAATTCAAGAAACCTCAAGTTCAATTTAAAAAACCTCAAGTTCAAAGTAAAAAAGCTCAAGTTCAATGTGAAAAGGTCAAGTTCAGTGTAAAAAAGGTCAAGTTCAATGTGAAAAAGGTCAAGTTCAATGTGAAAAGGTCAAGTTCAATTTAAAACTGGTTAAGTTCAATTTAAAAAAGGTCAAGTTCAATTTAAAAAAGGACAAGTTCAATTAAAAAAAAATCAAGTGCAATTTAAAAAAGGTCAAATTCAATTTAAAAAAGGTTAAGTTTAATTCTAAAAGGCTCAAGTTTAACGTAAAAATGCTCAAGTTTAATTCAAAAAGGCTCAAGTTTAATTTAAAAATGCGCAAGTTTGATTTATAAAAGGTCAAGTACATAAGTATTGGTAAACAATTTTAGAAATATAAGCTTTTCAAAATTTAACATGATCTGTTTTAAAATTTACTTCACAATTTTAAAATTAAAATTGATCTGTTTTGAATTAAACTTGAGTTTTTTTAAATTGAGCTTGAGCTTTATAAAAGTAAAATAAGAAGGTGTGGGCAACAGTATTTCGCTAGGTGTAATACTAAAAATATGTTAATACTGTTACCTAATCTTACTACAGTCGTACATATTGCTGTAGTACAAATTTAGTTTCTAGTCATTTTCTTGTGCTGTCATTTCCAACATTATTACTTTGTTTGATGTAGCTTTGATTTTTAGATTTGCATTTTAACAACATGACTGAAAAAAATTTTTTGAACAATTTTAGCCTGAACATGACGTTCGTACATCGAAACGTCACTTTTTATAGACAACAGAGTTAGAGAATTTTTTAACAATTGATATAGTTTCATAAAAATATGTTGAATGTATTTATTACTACTTTAACACATGATGAACTGGAATGATTTGGTAAAGTTGAAAGTTATGACAAACTAATTCAAATTTGTCATTAGATTGAGAACAATCTTCTGAATTAATAATGCTCATGACATTCCTCTAATTCTTCTATTGCACAAGCAATACAGAACATAATTTGAGCTTCTGCAAAGACATTGTAGATAGGTGGTGGCATGTTAGCAAAGGCATATCAGAAAGTAACTATTAGAACAAATAAGTTGGAGTGGGTGTGAGAAAATTATAAATTTAATTTTTCCCCAAAGACATTGCTAGTGTCCATTAAAAGTTTGATTCCGAAATATACCACACCTCATCTCTAAAAACACAGCTGAGACGACTTAGAATTGAATTTGTAATGTCAACACATGTGTTAAAACAAGATCTTACCAACTTCATCATTTATGACTATTTTACGCAGTTGGAAACTGCTCTCTTTGATGCCTTATCTGTAATAACTTTTTATGTCTAAAAATATAATACTAATATGCATGTACAAATAATTTACACAAACAAATATATTACTAGAAAGTAATTTCCTGTAGTGATTACACAAGGTTATACTTTCCACCAGAAAGAAAGTCACTTTGAAAATTTACATTTACACTCACACTAATGCAAATAATTATTATACCAACATTATGAAAATTGAATGATCCAATGAGTAGAGTAACTTGAATGGTAACTTTGATGTGTGTACACAAACGCTCTTATGAAAAGCAATTTTTTCTTGTAAATGCACAGGGAATAATTTTGAAATCTCACGTTACCAGTAAAACACATAAAAATAACTTAAATACCAACATTAAGGAAATTAGATCATGGTCCACACATTATTAGCTATGAAACAATTTCAATGTTTAGACCTTAATACTTTGAAGCAATCTAAATAGTAAACAGTACCAACGCTCAAACTTGGACCACCGCAATGAACAACAGCGAACCTTGACATTACGTTAAGCTCAATTGCAAGTTGAAAATCACGAAGGTTCTAATAATATTTCTGTGTTGATCAACTAATTTAAAAACAATTCATTATTAAAAGCTGTGAATTTATAAGGGTATGCTTTGAATTTTTTTGATTTGTTCGTTTTGAATCACTTCACGTAAAATCATTTTATTAGAAAATAGGTCATTAAGGTTTAGGATTGTTCCAAATACGAACGTGATAAACAATTGCACTCTCGTATTCTAACTCTTTTAAAACGAGAAATATTTCAAAGCCTGAGTTTTAAAATGAGTAGAGCCTGGAATACATGTTTACTATGTTTAGTTTACTGGTGTAATGTTTAGTTTACTGTACATGTACATGTTTAGTTTAGTTTACTGGAATAAAAATATGATAGTGCATGAATGAGATATTTAGTAGGAATGTTCATATTTTATATATCTACCATTATAACCCTGCATTTTTTAACGTCACAGTTTCACTTTTAATATAAAGTACAAAGAGTTAAAATTAAAACATTTGAAATTAGATGTAAAACATTTGAAGCATCAGTTAAAGAATTTGAACTTCATATTAAAATGTATAAAATTAAAATGTATAAATATTGAAAAATTATTTGTGAAAATCCAATTGAAATGTCTCCGCTCCGAATTAAAGTTTTCACTTTTCCCATAAAATAACTAAAGCTCAAATTACATCATGTGAGGGTTACGTAAACTAATTCATGTAATTTCACTTGACCACGAGTAATACATAACATACTTGTATCTGACTTGTCCTCGATTAAACTTAGACATGGGCTATCTATCATTGCCGTTAATATCAAATTATGAAGTATAGTCTGAAAAATAACCGTAGTTTTACCGTTTTATTTCTACGGTAGGAATGACAGTCAGAAATCGACGGTAAATAACGGTCATCATCGTCGACGGGCATTTTTAGCGTCTAAAATTACCGTTGATCAGCGGTAATACATATACCGTCGGAATACTTCGATAAACGATAAAAGCCGATCATAATTACAGTTTCGCCGACGAAAAAATTCAGACTGGGTAGCGACTCAAAGCCATCATTTTTCAATACTCTCTATGATTTTCGGCCTGTATTCTTTGGTGAAATATAAATTAATTCCGGCATACCTTTACCCCGTTTTATGTTGGGCGCTCTCCGACGTTCTAACGTGATGTATCAACAATTTTGTATACATGTAGCACTTCTCATCGAAAAGGGACACAATTAACTCTTCAAGTATAGCAAGACATAACAGTTACCAACCTGAAGCGTACATGTACATAGCTGAATCGTCTCTAGGATACAACACACTGGCCACAGTACAGAACAGTAGGAAGCCTAAGTCCTTTGAATTTGATAAAAATGTTTGATAGCTAGCAGTACTACGTACATGTGCTACGCTCCACAGCCCCTCTCCGGGCATGGTCTGGCGTGACCCACATAAGTAAAACATTTTTGCAATCATCAGCATCCCAGTCAACGAATTTATTGCTAAACCGATGATAATATTGGTTTGATTTATAATGTATTTCTTTTTGGTAATAAAACAACGACCAATCTTCGGCAATGTTTGACTTTTTCGTTTAATTTTACTATCCAGTACTGGTAATTATCGTAATTAGTAGTAACTAGTGTACAAGGCTCGTCAAAAATGACGGGATTCGATATATTTCTAAAATAAGTATCCCAAATGTGGATTGCGAACAAATATATAAAACGCAACAGAACCTGCGGTTAAAATATTCTTAATCTTGTGTACCGGTGAAACTCGTATCGCTCGTATTACAGTCACTATGAGCATCCTTGAGAGCGTGACAGAGAGAAGGACCGACTAATGGAAACAAATTAAATAGAACGTGGTGGAGATTTTTCCCTATAGGGACATCTAAAAAGTAAAGTTTATTATTTTCCCCCAAGAAAAATTAAAGATCTGAAGCAAAAAACTATCAACAAAATCAACATGCTTCAATAAAATGATGCTCTCATTAGTCGAGTGATGACAGGTATGAAAAAGATAATGCAATCGTGCGTTGAAAAAACGGTGCCCACACCGAAGTACATTATATATTAGCTTAGTACTTGAAATGTTTCTTATTGTTTTGAAATGCTAGCTATATCTTATTACTAACAAATAGTTGAAAGCATTTTTTTAAAATACTTCTAACACAAAGAAATTTGCATTCAAACTTTCTGTGTTCGTCACCAAAAACGTTGTTGAAAAAGTACTCTTTTATTTAACATCCTCAAATTTCCCATTTTGATGCCGAAAGACGTTTATGAACAGTGTGTAATTTTCAATATTTTTTTAGCATTTTTAGTTTTTGAGATATAGTAATTTAAAATTGGGTTTTCTTCTGAATGGTCTACCCTGGACAACCTAGCTTAACCTAACTTAACCTTAACCTAACAATACACGTGATATTCATTCCGACTCCAAATCTGACGGATTAATCACCGAAAATTATAAAGTTGATGAAGCTTGTCACCGAGATGCGCGCATCACTCACTTTTTTCTTGTGGACGTGGCGAAGAGACAGACAGACGCGGCTCTTATTGTTCAGATTTTGAACGAATTACGGTGATTTGCGTTGCACATTTATAGTCGAAACGACAGTAAATTATAAAAACATTTAGCAGTAAACATCCACGTATTCCCCGTGAATCTATGTAGCATCAAAATTTTCATCAGAATGTTTTTACGATGAACATATAATTAGACTACTGTTTGCAAAAATTTTCATGTCTTCTTACATTTCCTTGTGGAAATTATAAGTTATCACGGTCGACAATTAGCAAAAAATGCTAAATTCAAAGTCTGATTTTCTTTAAAAAAATATTGCATTAATAATGATAATACACATCAGTAATTCATTGAATTTCAGCAAGAGTACAAAGAATCGATACATAGAATGAAACAATTCTTCAAAGCTGTGCTTCAGAGTATAATCCCATGACCCTCCCAATCAATAATTTCACTTAAAGAATGACATCATTTTTCATGTCTAGACCATAGTATATTTTCCTGTATGCAGAGGAACGCCAATAAGGAAGTGTGCTATTAATTAAGATTTTTTGAAATTGAAAGTCAATATCCTGTGGGACGGTAAAAATTGTAATGTAATTTTCAGATGAATTGAAGTTGGTCATTTATGTAACTAATTTATTCCCGTTCCATTCGATAATCATAATAATTTGTGCAAAAAACATTCTGCGCATAAAAAGTTTATCACCAGTCGAAGTTAAGATCTAAAGCAGAGCAACATAACTTATTATGATCACTGAAACTGGAATTGAAACAAGCTCCCCTACCACATGTATCGTGAAGTAACCTGCTAGACCCACAACTAAATTTACCCCATTCTACCGGAGGCAATTTGAGAAATACGCATGTTTTAAATAAAATTATTTTTCCATTAACATTACTATCATGCCGTCGATTTTCTGAATTTCAATTTCAAATGTTTAAAAAATGAGACTACCTACCGTGATAAATTGTCAGCTTAATTTATTTTCAAACAAGCTATATTTTTTACTTCATTTACCAGGCTTTTCCTCCTTACGGGAGGGAAACCGACAGCAAGCTAGAGGGAAGAAATAAGAAATAAACAAACATTCAACCTGTGTTATCCATAGTCGCTAGGAGGCGAGAGAAGAAGCACAGGCCACATTAGAACTGCCCAGATCAAAAGCAGCTCTGCACAACCCTCTTCCACTGTCAGGCCTGACAGCCAAATAGCTGGCTTACCCCGACCGCTACATTGCGCGAAGCCCCCTCTCCCCCGCACATGACAGGACATTCATATACCCTGTCACATGCGAGCAGGATTCCAGCGACCGCCTCAAAATTTACATCCTTATACACTGCTTCCACTCACTTCTGTCCGCAGTCATCCCTCTCGCCACAGCCATAGTCAGACCCATCTCATACAATGCACATTCCACCCCATCTATCCAACTCATCCGCGGCCTTCCTCGCGCTTTAATACCACTTACCTCTGACGTATGAATCTTTTTTACCAGCCGCTCAGCATTCATTCTTTCAACATGCCCAAACCATCCAAGCACTCTTTCATCCACCCGCCTACTCATCTTCTTGACAACACCCGTCTGCTCCTTAACCAACTCATTTCTAATCCCTTCTTATTCCAAACATGCTCCTTAAATAAAATGTCTGTAAACTGTTATTGTTGTACTTGGTTGAAAAACCCCAGTGTGATGGGAACTCATTAAACACTTCATCTCAAACACATCCAGCTTCTTCCTCTCAGCTGCTCTTAAACCCCAAGACTCTGCTCTCCCAAAGTTTTGTAGCGTTCACTCACTCGATGTTTCACTTCTACTTCCATAATAACGATGAATAAATGAGCAAAGAAAATCGCTTTAATAGGAATCAGATTTCTTTAAAACATTTCAATAATAAAAAAACGTTTCGACCAATTTCTTGGTCATTTTCAACTTTCTGAAAAAAATACAAAAACACAGTTATAACATGGTTATAATACATTCATCCGAGGAATTTACGAAATCAAAAGAAACAGAAACTATACTTATTGCAGAGGGAAGGCTGATTGCGTATGGTTTAAGATAGGTTTATCTTTTAAAATGAACAGGGATTCTAAATGAGAAGCTTAATTATATTGGATGTAGAAGAAATTACTTAAAATCGTCTAGCGGAACTGGAAGGTCACAACTCTCTGCAACAGCAGATTGGGGAGGGAAAGAGAGTAATAATTATTGTTTAGTTCGAAAATTCCTACCGGCATACTCAGCCAAACGAATATACTTTCTTAATAACTTCCATACTATTATTCACAGCCCCATCCGACCCGAGGTACCTAAAATGATCTACCTCCTCTAACACTTCACCATTCATCCTCACATCCAATGTTCGAAACACTCCACCTCTTGAACACCGCATAACCTTGCCTCTAATTAACATTCACTCTCAACTTAGGCCTTTCGCACACTACCAAACTCTACAACCAGTCTCCGCAGTTTTTCCTCTGATCCAGCCACAAGCCCTGAATCATCTGCAAACAACAGCTGACATAATTTCCAATTCGTATCATTTTGTCCCACCAACTGCGCACAATTTCCCAACATTATCGCATTCATTTCTCTCACTACACCATCTATGAACAAATTGAGCAACCACGGCGACATCTCACATCCCTGTTTCACTTCTGTCACAACTGGAAACCAGTCACTCACCTCATTCCCTACTCTCACACATGCTCTGCTATCAATGTAGAAACTCTTGATCGCATTCAACAATCTCCATAACCTGCCATAATGCCCCACGGTCCACCCTGTCATACGCCTTCTCCAGATCCATTAATGTCCCATACACATCTTTTCCTTTCGCCATGTATTTCTCATTCACCAGTCTCACAGCAAACATTTTAACCACACAGTCTCTACCACTTCTAACACCACATTATTCTTCAGCTTGCATACCATCCATCATTACTCTCACTCTTCCAATTAAAACTCTTTCATACAGCTTTCCAACGACACACGGTTGACTTATACCTCTGGAATTACTGCACTCGTACTTGTTGCCCATCCCCTTATACAACGGAACTACACACGCGCTACTCTAATCTGCAGGCACCTTAGTAGCATCAAAACACACATTAAACAGACGTACCAACCATTCTACAACTGCCTTTCCCCCGTTCCTTATACATTCAGCCGTACAACCATCTATACCTGGGGCTTTCCCATTTTTCAACATAATTAAAGCATCTTTCACATCTTCACTTCTTTATTCGACTACTATTCACTTCTACAAACACAAACATTCTAACATCACTTTCAACAGCTACCACTCTCGCAACCACGTTCAACTATTCTTTCATGTACTCCGCCCATCTCTTCCGCACATCAGATCCCTCCACTAGCAACCTACCATTTGCATTTTTCACTCTTGCCTCACTCTCCCCCTGTCCTTTCCTAATTCTCTTCACTTCCTTTCAAATGACCTTCCTTCTTTTAATAAAGTCCTCTCCCAATTTTTTCCTCCCTCAACCCCCATCCCTTGCCCTCTTTGCTATAATTACCATTCTTCTCATTTCTTTCTTCCATTCTCTATACTCTTCGAAATTTTACAAGCTGCCCCTTCGAAGCCATCTTTCGAACGTCCCCTGCTTTCTTCTCACAGCCACCCCGACATTCCCGTTCCACCATTCACTCCCCTTTCTAATCTCCCCTCCCACCTTCCTTACCCTCCACACTTCCCTTGCATACTTTACCTTTACATCTTTGAAAATTTCCGTTCCTCTTCCACTCCACCAACCTCTCTTACCTCCACCCTCCCACATTCTACTTTCATCTTCTCATGATACTCACATTCAGGCTCAGATTCATGCAACTTGTCTACATTTATCACCTCCCCCCACTTCACTTACTCTCAACTTTCCTTCCACCAAGTAATGATCCGAAACCCCATTCATCACACCACGGTATACATGCTCGTCAGGCAAACGACCAAACACTCCCCTGGTAATCAAAACAAAATCCATCAACGCTCTCTCCACTATCACACCTCCGAATAAACAATCTCGAAATATTCAAAAAATCTCAATTTGGTTTGCAAATGCTCTTTTTAGTATCATAATAATTATGAAAAAAGTAAATACCATTCTCTAGCAACGACTGATTTCAATTTACAAATAAAAAATTGTATTTTGAACATCCTTTCAGTCTCGCATCGCACGTTTCTAATCAACAGACAAATTGGCAAACAAAATTATTCATCCACCGCAAATACATTTTTTCCCTAGAAACTAAACCATGCCAGTTCGTGCAATCACCTGACGTGAATAATTACGGCATCAAATTTTTTTTTTGCGTTAGCAAGGCCAATTTAGGTACTGGAACAACAAAATTTTAATTAAATAGTTCCATGATGTATCTTCCTTTTTACCTTAATTAACATATTTACTATGCAGAATTTCTCCCCCATATCATGAGTAGAGTGTTTCAATTAAATCGAAACATTCTCCCATCAGTATGGGGAGAGAAAGATTGTTGCCGCAGCTCTTAATTTTGACTTAGGTACAGAAGCAGAACACTTATGTCCGTGATAAGCACGGATTATTTGATCGTTTGTTTTGCCGGAGTGATTTTTTAAATTGTGACCACATTTTTGTGATTATGCGCTAGGTTCATTTACTGTCATATTTGCTTTTAACTGCGACTTTGAATATTTTTGAATGAAATATAATGTTGGATTTTATACGAGTTAGGAACTAAGAAGGAATTTGCATTAGCTCACTTACATGTATTTCATTTATTTGAAGAACGAACCTAGTATTATTTTCAAAATGTATCCATTCCCTGCAGCATTTCGCTGTAGCCACTGTAGCCGTTTTCTGAAGCTTCTGTAACCGTTCTGTAGCCCTCACTGTATCCTCTCATTGTGCTGCTAATTAATGGGTTACCTGTTTCACTGTGATGTCGACCAGCGGAAAACAAAATTGTTAATTAATGACTGTTGTTTTATCCTGAATGTGCTGTTGTTGATATTGTGTTCAATAAAATAGTGGTAATGAATAACCAAAGCCGTGATGCCAAATGAAAGTGCGTGGCGCCTTCAAAGGTTATACTGTACAGTAGAATATTCATTCCTCAAATGTTTGTAACAGGCCGAAAACTAACAAAAGTCATATTGTGGAAAGACCGGGATACGCTAAATTCGCAGGCTGCCCTTGCATGCATAAAACTCACTATGCACTTGAAAAACCAGGATGAAAGTAAACATGTGAACAATGTCAATTCAGGAAGATTTTTTGGAAAAAACTATCTTCTAACCTGCAAATGGGTGATCAAATATGAGTGACAATTTTCAATTGTGCCAAATTTGGTGAACTAAACAAAAAACCAACATCACAAACGTTTTTCCAGGACTCCACAAAGGGAGGTTTTATTATTCCGTAGATCTGATACCGGATGCATGGAATATGTTGCTGTCTTTGTGTCATGTAATACAACTCGACTTTGAAAATGGCTGCCCTGCACACCAGAAGTTCAGCTTCAGGAAAGATTATCCCTTCTTTGCCGAAGAATCAAACTTCATCATTCTGAAGTAAAGAGAAGTCATGTACTCGGCAGCAGTAAAAAGAGTGTTTTTGTAACTAATTTCTACCCGAAAAATCCTAGTAGCGTCCGTCACTCGTGATACCCATGGGTTACAATCATTTCTTCCAGGCACGATAGCTAGGGTGAACGCAATTAGCATACATACTCTGTACGATATCTTTGAAATTATACATTTTCTATGATGACCACTGAACTTTCACGACACACTAAGAACCTGTTTCTATCAAAGCATCAGCGAGTTTCTGTTATCGTAGTTGAATTCTCAGTCGGTTTCAGGGAGACTTCAGTCACATTCTTTCATTCATTGACTCGAATTCCATGCATAAACAAAATTAGTGTAATTTTTTGAAGAGATAGAATCAATCATTGCGGGTCACAATGAACAAACAAATGGTTTGTAAAGCTACCAGTCGAAGCGACGAAGAGGGAGCTGGAATGAGCGAAAAACAAATCATTAAACATTAGAAAAATGATCCTCGCCGACTCAGAGAGCAGAGAGGTCTTTGCTCCTGATACTTGGTGAGCGCGCAAGTGTCTGTTCGCGGAAGTGGCACTGAGCCTCTTGAACGGTGCCAGCACTTAGCTCTTAACGAGCCGACAACAGTCCTAGCTTCTAAAAATTGCAAAATATCTGTAACATTCAATTGATTTTTTGTTAGAATAATTCCAGATAAAAAGATAGCATATTTTATTAGTCAAATTATAACCAACTACGAGTTTTTAATACTTCAGTAGGATTTGCCTTTTGTCTTCTTACTTTGGTCAAGGATGAATAGTACTCAAGCATTCAAATCATCACTGTCATTCCTAGAACAGTAAAATCGACAGAGGTTACAGAGTCTGCTAAAAATAATAGTCCATGTTAGAAGTTTCGTGATCAAAATAAAGTGTCGATGAGCAATTATAATTTAGAGACAAGTTTAATTAAGGTAATGCTGATTTTTCTTGCCGGAATTGCTTACGAGAAATTGAGTGTGACGAACTAAACAGCCATTTCACTGAAAAGCAAAAGGCCAAAGTCGCATACCAAATGAAGTAACTGATGAACTCATGACGCCTAGAATTTGAATTAACAACAGTAACTCACACCGTGACATACTTTGAGAATACAAACTCACAACGTGAATTTGCTTCTATTTTTGATGTTCCATATTATTGAAAAGATGTAATGATACTAAATGCATGACACTATCGAATAAGTAGAAAAAATTTCAAATTTTAAACTCATATTTCACTAACTCTTTAATAATTTCTGGCATAAGAATGATCGATGAGGTAGAAAAAGTTTCAAATAATATTTGTAGAGGAAATTTTGGTATTTTCGTTTCGCAATTACGAATAACTGGCCATGTGGCAATACCTACTTAAATTCTTGGAGGAAAGAAAAGGCCCTTAGCGAAAAGCCTTTTCGTGTCGTGAAAACAATCGATGGGGGCAACACAAATGGAGCTGACGAAGGGCAACAGCTGGAATGCAGAAAACGATCTGCAGAGGCTGTAGCTCCAGCACGAGTGTACGTACTTAGCTTCACCTCAGCACCTGTGAATGTACCTAATGAGGTATGGAATATTGCGTCATATAATTTGAAATGTTTATTCCACTTTCCACAAATACTTCAATAAATGTTTTCTTGATAAATGTGTTCCTACATCAAATAGAGTTCAGGTGATAAAATTAACAAATAAAGCAAAGAATATACAAGGGATGAAGGAATGATTTAGCAGTTGAAATTGACTAATCCTTATTTCATGAAAAATTACAAACTATTTTCTCTAGTTTATCAATTGAGAGAGTTCAAAACAGAGGCTAAATCTTCATAAACCTTGGAGGCTCGAGAGAAAAAATTCAGCAAGAAATGCACTGTCATTCATGTGTGTACCATAAATGAGAAGCTGCAGAAGTAAAGCTACTTTCTTTCATCAACTCACATTTCTCAACTCTTCTCCTCTGGTCTGGGAACTCGTAGTAGTTACATCACAGGCTTTCTACATATTCATAAACATATGAAAGTTCTGAATATTTTATGCAACTTTAAATAAAAGTGCCAAGATACACGTCTTAAATCTCATTATTTATTTAGGAAAGTCATTGAATAAAAAATTTCTGAACGTTTCGACCTCCAGGGTCATTATCAACCTGAAAACAAGTAGAAAAAACTAGTCAAAACTCAAATTTACACCAATCACTAAAGAAGAAAGCAAAAACAAACAAACAAAAAAACGAACGGAAATAAATTTAAATGTTCAGCATTAAAATTACGTTAGTAGTAGAGGAAAGGCAGATTGCATATCATTTAAAACAGGTTTTTCTTTCAAAATGTGGAGAGATTCTAAAATGCGGAGGTATATTTGGTTTGATGCAGTGGAAATTACTCTAAAATCACCTAATCAAACAGGAATGTCGCACTTCTCTGCATGAGAGCGGACTGATGAGTGGGAAGGTGTGGAAAGTAACTGATTAGTTCTGAAACTCCTGCCTCTTGCTGGAGGTCGAAACGTTCAGAAATTTTTTATTCAATGACTTTCCTAAATAAATAATGAGATTTAAGACGTGTATCTTGGCACTTTTATGTATAATTCGAATGTGCAGAAAGCAAACCACTTATATATATCCATCTAATGCAACTTTAATCATTTGTTTATTCAGCATTCAAAAGTTACTTTATATTTGACAGTTTGAAAGAGCAAAAATACAAAAAGAAAAAGGTAATGATATCCTCAGCTGCATAGAGCTAGAGTGTTTTGTACACAGTGCGTCACTTGAAACTATGTAAGCTGCTTGCATTTGAGAGCTCCGCTAAGTCTGAATAGCTCATGATTTGGCACGACTGAGTAAAAATTATCTGCAAAGATACAACGCATTCACAGAGTGGTTGGATGTATACACTGCGTATTTTTCCACGCCTATGGCATTTTTGAAATAAAAGGGAAACAGTAATTAAACAATTTTTATGAAGTTGGCCATGTTGCCTTGATGGCTGTTAATATTTATTCAAAATTGTTCACTGAAGCTTATGAATTAATTTTCAAATTAAGGTGAAAAATGATCAAGTGATTGCATTTATAAGATTTAGAAAATCTCATGAATGAAATTCTTACAACACTTCAGCATTGGTTGCGTATGTTATACATTGTTCTTAAAGAAATCACTGAGGAGTAAAAATTTGCAAAGCTGCAATGCCATTAATTTTTTCAGTTAAAGTCATGCTGATTTAAATATATTCTAAATTCTGCTAAGTAATGAAACAGCATTTGGATGCACAAATTCGTCAACAAAATTAATACATCTCAAAATTCATCCAACTTTTGCCAAAAAAACTACTCAAGAAATCCAGGTACACAAAAGTCGATGTGCTGTTAAATTTGAACATGAATCAACGGTAAATTTCGAAATCGAATATTCATTAGAGCGAACAGCCACAAGTCCAGGCGATGAAGAAACAACCTAACAAGGAGTGAAGCTACCAACAGAGGTGATGGACAATGTTCCGGGATAAGCGTAGGAGAACCCATCAGACCTTAGGAAATGTACAAAGTATGAATAATACCTGAACCAAAATTATACAATTTGTTAGCTCTGCTGAAAATTTTCTTTCATACTTTGTGTAGTTTCATCGATAAATTAGGAAGAAGAGGGTGATAAATAATGATTTAATAGTACATTTCTCTACGTAGGTAATAATTAAATGATTTCTTATGTGACATTTTTCACTTGCAAAAGAAAGTTAGTAAAAATCAACCATGTAAGGACATTATCGTTTGTAAAATGGTGTAAAGTCAATCATTTTCAGAAAGTTGAATATTTTCTCTTAGTTTTTTTATTTTTCGGGCATCTGAAAATAGAATTTCAAGCTAAATATTATTCTTAGCTCACACGAGAGGAAGTAGTTGAAGAAAAGCTGGACTTCTTCCTTATTTCATTCGTTCAAGTTCTTACCCTTTTTTTGTAAAAGTTTTTAAAACTTCATACGTTCAAAATTGCATGCATAAAATGATTACTCTGTATAATTTTTACTGACATTATGAATTGTAGTGAAATGATGCTCACAAATTTTCAAATGTATAAAATTTTAAATTAAGAATGCAGTAATTGCAATTCCGTGCAAGAGCATAATACTAAAATTTGTGTATTTCAAATTTGTAATGGTACTTTTAGGAAAAGATAGGGCTAAAAATAAAAGAGTTTTTATGCAATGATACAGTCAAGCAGGGAATAGCATCAATTAAGACATGATAAAATACTATAAAAAGTTGTTCTCAATATCTATGTGTGATTTAGTGATTGCATCATGCACAAAAAACTGCTAATTTATTGCGTTTTAACCCACAATAGCTACAGAAAAGAACGGTTCTGTTTACAGTTACCTAAACTCAATGACAGCCATTGCACCACAATTATTCTAAATGTTTTTTTCACGAGACTTTTTTATGAATTTATTCGTTCCAAAATTATTCCGTTGAGTAATTCTTGACTCAATTTCAATAGTTCCTCACAAACAGTTCTATAGTAAGTTAGTGAATAATTATTGAATAAATGACATAGGAAGCGCCATCAATAAAGTATTAAAATTCTTGCTTTTCGTTCGTTAATTCGAAGTTATTTTTGCACTGCAAAACTGTCAGAGCTTTGAGCAAATCTTACAAAGCAGGATCCGACACGCCGATATGCAAAATATAGCCACATAATAGACCGATTTCCATTGATGGAAAAAATTTACAAGTTCTTTGGCAGTTGTCAACTAACTTCTTCAGCAGAATTAATTTGAGTTTAAATAATAACAGCATTTGTCACTACATGGCTAGAAGTCTACCCTGGCTGGTCCCGTGGTACATGTCACAAATACATTACTAAACGTTATAAGTTTTCTACTAATCTATATGCAAAATTTTAGCGTATTTCACTGACATTAAATCAAATAAACTATTGTATCACATTTACTCGGAAAGATCTTCAGAAATTTTCACGTCTATCGAACAACAATACAAATCAACGAATGGAGTTGAATAAATTCTGGCTCAAGAACTGACTGGAAGTGATTAACAGATCTACTGTTTTGGTCTGAAATTAGATTAACTGTCAAACTTCAGCACATACAGAAACCATTACTTTTTAGGGGAAGTTACTTTCTCAGAAGAACTTATGAGTTGAATGTCAACTGCAAAGAAACGAATGGCAGCGTAGTTACATTGGTAATCGAGGCTCCAAACCTAGAAGAACGATGAATATTTCAGACCAGAAATTAAACTCGACTGTTTGACATAAAGTAGCCAATTTGTGTCGAGTTAATTAAATGTGTAGAAAATTTTTGCAATGATGCACCAACTTATTTTAACCACTCACAACACCCGCTCAAGTTGTTCGTAATTTTAGCTGAGAATTTATCCGGATAAAACAAAAAAATGTACTCCAATGAAGATGGAACAGTTATCAGAACTTAGGAACTCCTTCGGAAAACACATCATATATGATCACAAGAGGCTGTTGCGAAACGGCCAGTAGTACACTAGATGTTATAAATTATAGAGTTGAAATGTAGTTATGACGACTGGTTCTCACGGTGCGGTTGTGTTAAATTGAAAATTTGATGCCGTAGCACCGATTCAGTTTACCATTTTGCAGTAACAAAATATTACAATCTATTTCAAATTTCCAGCTTAACTTTTATTTTTGATACTGTACTTAGAAATAACATTAAACAATTATCTTAGCATTAATGGTGACAAATTTGTCTCAATTCCCATTTGTTTTTTTAAAATTATTTTTAAGTCATGGTGAGCAACTCACTCAACCAATAATTATTGTGCTCATTTGAATCATTCTCCATCGAGAACTAATTCATAGGTACATGAACGAAGAAGCATATTTGTCAATGTAATTATTTCTTTCTCGAATTTCATTTTTTGAGCCACAAACTTGATTTAAAAAACAATCTACCAATAACTGTTCATTACTTGTGTTGATTTTTGCTGTATGTTAATCGTTCATGTGAGTGAGCCAAGTCACGTACGTTATATGCTGCGTTTGCGTGGTGTTTCGTCGGGCTAATATTCTACACATAATTCTTAAGATGAACTCAAGTAGCCAGAGCTTCTTTCATGAGCAAATTTGTAGGATGCATTAAAATAAAGAATAAAATTAATTTGGACGATGAATAAAACGTCGCTATGATAAAGTGCTCCTGCATTCTTTTATCAACCCTGCTGCAAAAACGTAATATTTTGTCATTATTTTATCAAAAATAAGCATTTTCAAACTATTTCAATGATTATTCTCAATAGTCTGTTAAGTTTTCCTTCAATTAAGCGAAGATGCTTGTGAGCATTGCTTTAACCCACAGGAAAATGGGTAACGAAGTAAAATTCAAGCACATCTCTTTAACATCCATTAAATACTATCGTTATAACGTTAATGAACATCCAAATCTGAAATTTTTGTCTGGCGACGCTAAAATTCATTTTGGAATTTGAACTCCTGAGTTACAACCCAACTTGAGGAAGTTTAAAATTTTAAAAGGCAAAAGAGTTTTTTTAGTCGAATGGAGTAACAAGCTCCGAAGCTTTTATTACACAACAGAACTATCATCTACACGTTATTAAGGACTTGGAAAGGCATTCCTGAAAGTTCATGAAGATTTTTTTCAAGGAGTGGTGTTCAAATTTCATGAGTGAGAATTTTTTTATTCCAAGATTCAATCTGTTTTAGAATCTTGGTTTACTCCTGCTATGAACTGAAATTGGCTTTATTAGACCAGTTTTGTATATTTGACCCGAAAGATTTTATAGCACAACCAATTGTGGCTGACATGTGGACAAATTTTTTTCAATATTTCTGAAATTTAAAACCTTTGAAAAAATTCAGGTGGTAACTTCATCTCCATCAATTGTTCTGAAGAATTAGGTAGCGTTTAAAAAGAGTAAGCATTCATTCAAATGTACTTACAATTACGCAGCTCTCTAACGCCCTGAATGTACAGATAAAGATGTTTATTTTACCCACGTCGAGACACCCCTTGCACAGTGTTGCTTACCAGAAAACAACTATTACAACTATTTTTGCCGTCCTTCAAAATAATTTCAAGTCATCAGCAAGAATCTTTATCAGTTGTTTCTTTTGCTACACAATTCTTACCAACATTTTCTAGCAGCAAGCAGCATTGAAACTTTTTTTTGATGCATGATGTCGAAAGCATTCATCCAACCGAAAATACTTTTACACGCAATCTGTTCACTCCCGAACGCATGTTGCTTCCACGCTTGCATGTTTCACGCTTTTTCTCCACGGAGCACAGCAGACTACCTCGTGAATCTTGACTCTAGTTCATACCACCATACCAAATATGGATTGGGGGCGCTGTAAATAGAATTTTATTGCGTTTCCATTATTTTTGCTGTTTAATGTTTGCAAGAGCAGCGCACAGCAAGAATATTATCAGTCATTCTTTTTTGTCAAGTGTGTTCCGCCTAAAATTTCGAGTGCTTTAGCGAATTCGTGTCAGTCATGAAAAACTACACGACAATCTTCTATCGAATAATTGGAATTTCGAAGCCTCAGAGGCAGATACTTTCCAGTCATTGCCACGAGAACATTTCCAGCCTCGCTATAATTCCACTTCAAAATTAAACAGAGTACAAAAATGATAAATTTGAAAGAATATCGCTACCGATTTTACAGAGATGAAGGTTGAGGAGGCAATTGTCACTTGTCATTTGAATTCTTTAATCATGGCGTTAATCACATTGAAGATGAAGAGATGCGCAGTCTCGTGTAGCAGAAAACCGAACTTCCTTGTTGTCTCTTTTTGTGCACCAATTCGGTAATTCGTTGCTGGTTTTGATGGTACAGGTCCACATTCCATGCTTTCTAGCGAGCGAGCATTTCGTCATGAAAAACTCGTAGCCCTCCCTATTCTACGTTGCACTCAACATGGTAATGTATAGATTATTGTCGAAACTGTTTTACTTGACTAACCGTTGATTTTTTTTGGATCGAAAGATTTTTCTTGCTGCTTTATGCAGACGTGAAACGGCAGGTCTTGACAATGACTTTGTAATAAAGAAAACACTGTTCATGCCAATACTTTAAGCGATATCGAGCGAGTATTTTTGTGGCGATTTATGAAGCGTCAGCTTTTAGTTTTTTTCTGAAGTGCCATCAAATCAAGTGAAGAGTTAATGAACTCTACCCTATGAGTGAATATTACACGTAACAGTTTCTATGACAATATATCAGCTATACTAAATAGTAAGCGAGTTTTTGTGGAATAGTTATTTGTACGCTGTTAAAATTTCCGGTGCGACGTCATTATAAGATCATACCTAATAAGAACCATTTCATTTCTGAAAAAAATAATTGACGGTTGGAGGTAATAAAAAACACAGGACACCGTCACGTTACCGATCAAAAATCTCAAGAACGGCTTCTTTACCTTTATGACTTAATTAAATATACGAGTATACCGAGCAGTTTTGCTAACTTGACAAACCGTTTCATTAGTTTGATGCTTTCAAAATAAATAAGTTTGATGTAAAATGCTCTGTAGGGAAAATCGAAACAATGATCTTTCAAATGGCATAAAACAAATGGGCCATCCCTTTTTATTTCAGCATGCCGAGGCCAGTTTGAAAAGAGCCTTTGAATTCTTTTTCAGGAGGAATCGATTTTTGTTTTCCTTTGTTTTCTATCTTAGACCTAAGATCATCATGCAAGCACATGCACAGTTGATCTCAACGATAATAGTCTCAAAGATAACAAGGCAATTGTCTTTTCGTGCCTGAAAAATTGGGTATAAAAATTTTATCATGTTCAATTCCATGATCACAGTGGTGCAAACCAATTATTCTTAGTTATTACTGATAGCTTGAAATCCCTCGTAGGATGGAAAACAGAATTGGAATATTCAAGCTCAAAACTTGAAAATTATTTGGTTAGGTAATGTTAATTAAGTGGTACTTGTGGGTATCAGTCACAACTGTGTGTTTAGGGAAAAAAGTGAAAAATGTGTGTATTTGTTTTATGAATATTGAATTGATGTTCTGGACAGTATGAATGGATTTTTCATGTGAGAAGGTATCCTTGTTGATGTATATTTATTTCTAATGCAATTCATCCACTTTCCATTTACATAAAGTGAATCTCAGGGACCTTCCTCTTCAGTTCTTGGAAGGTCCCAGAGATTCATTTTGGCCTGAAACAAAACAAAAAACTGAAAGCAATAAAAGTTAATAATGATTTAAATAATACAACCTACCTTAGCATCAAAAGGAAACTCGAAACTTAAAGTGGTGACATATAACCCACAAGTCCCTGTTAAGTTGAATTATGTGAGGATAGGATAGGTCAAGTTCAAACTAAAGAAAGATTTCGTTTGATTGTGGTACAGGGGCAATAATTATTGTCCTAGGACAATTTTTGGGGGTATTATTCATTTCAGGCAATTGTTCGGGTGGCATTGGTTCAAGAGAAAATTATCCTAGACCACTGGGTTTGTTTCCCAGTTGACTCACCTATAAAGATAGGCGGTTAAATTAATCTTTCGGTCACAGACGGCATGCGTAGAGGGGAGCAGAAAGGACTCGTGTCCGTGCTTTAATGTTGATTTTATCAACACCCTTCAACAGTTTCATTATTATAATTATTATTCCTGCTTTTTGAATTCCTTTAATTTCGTGTAAGAATTACTCTCCCTTTTCTTTGCACTTAGCCGCATAAGTCGGTCATGACGCTAGGCCACACTGGTGACTTGCGTCGAGAGACGGCGAGAGTGTGAGTGACCAAGCCAGTGAGAAAAGAATGAACCCTCCCTACTGCGAACAGTTGCATGATTTAAAATATATCCCTTTAAATCCCGTGTAATTTAATGGTTGATTAAAAATAATTCTATAATAATTTAAATGGTTTAATCCCACGCTAATTAATAGTGCATTGAACGGAGATTCTTCTTTAATCAGGACCACGACTGTGAATTTCAGCTCGTTTCCGTTCTGCACAAACTAATTGCTAATAATTAACTGAAATTTTTGAACTAAGTCCCTGATTTTGAACTGTTTCAAGAAGGCGTCACTAATCCTAACCGGATTTACCGCACAAAGATATTCCATTTTTCCCCGCTGTTTAAAATGCACAAAATATCCTGATCCACTCACTCTCCGAATTAACTTCTCACAAAACATCGGTTGATTGCGCACCTCCCATTTCGATAATTCCAAATTCTAGTTTTACATTCTTGTTCAGTTTCTCGTTGACTTGAGTGACGTCCTACTCCAACTTTCTCCTACGCAAGAAGTGGACCTCCCCTACCTTACGCTGCGTTTATATTTGTCACTGTTCGTTCCCCTCCTCGACTGCATGTGCTCACCCTTATCCCGCGAATTTCTCAAGCTCCAATTGGCAGGCTTGTGCACGTTGCCGAGTAGGCTACGTGCCACACTGTGTACTGATCTGTACCCTCGAGTGAGCCACGTATTCTTCCGAGTGCATCTGAAATACCCTTAGGACACATCAACTCCCATTGTTTATTAACCTATTGTTCGCTCCAGATTACTTATTTTACCTATTTATTACATTTCAATCTCCAATTAACGCTATTAAGTCAGTGCAAAGTTCGTACTAGGAGTAATCCTCCCAGTTCACCCTCGACGGTTAGGGTGGAACTTACGCTTCAGCACCGCGTAGTTTTCGCGCATTTTTTACATCATTAAATTTCTGTAGAATTAACATGTTTTGTTACAAAGACAAAGGATGAACATAGTAAATTGTATGAACATCATCTCATTTCAGTGAAGGTCGTCACAATGTGCTTGCCCATTGAACTATAATAGTAATGGCCCTCGAGTGTTAGTAAACGCCAAATCGTATTTATCTTTTTTTGTCTGTGATCATCACTTTGAAGTCTTCGAGTGTTTCATTGATAGAGATTTCCCTACATTACAAGGGTAAAAAATATGCAAATCATAGTTGTTTTAGGACAGTTATTTGCTTCATTTTCGCATCTGATTAACAGAGAAAATTCGCAATGCAACGAATGTTCAGTTACTTAAAAAATAACATGTGCAATTAATTGAATGTGTTCCGTGCTTGTCGAAAACAATCAAATTTTTCAGTTATAGTGAGGCGCTGACATCAGTTTTCAATATCATCAAAGGACTGCAAGAATGACTTCTTCACTCTACAAATAATACTCACCTAAAAATACAATCGCTTTCATTTCCAATATCCGCATTCCGAGGGCATTGTTCTTTCCCATAACCTCCAATAAATTCATGCAATTCTATCGCTACTTTTTTCAATATTCAAACAATCTTCGGAGTTCAACGTCCTCACTTATTTACCATCATTGAAATTTGGTTTGCCCGAACAGATAATTCAATAATACTTACATTTCAAAACGCTCTTCCGGTGGTATAGTTTACACTGATTAGGGGCTAGCTTCTCTGACAGAATAACACAGTTACGTAGATGCGTTGTGCTCTTCAACAGGTACATTGGCATGAAATCGTGAACCTTTATGTAATTGTTTTGATTATCGCTCCAATGCGATCATTAACCATGCAAGACATAACTCTCATCACCTAACCATTTGGGTTTACGTCGAGGACGAGAATTAGCACTTAGATTCATTTGTAAAACTTGAGTCTTCTAATGGTAATATCGGAACACGTGGATATAAAAATTAAAAGTGTCTCGATATTTTAGAGAATACTGTCAGAAAGAATGAATGAAATATGTTTTATCCGAAAAGTTCATGGGTTGCCATCTGTATAGGTGTAGTCGATTGAACCGGTTTCAAATATTGAATAGATTTTCAGCTCTAATGAAATTTTTTTGTACCCACTGATTAAGGAAGTAGTGTTCCTTCATGTTGGAATAAACATCTAACGGCGAATTACAGTGAAGTGCTTCAAATTGCATCGTCTCATTTACGATATGTTTCTTGTAGATCTGCACGAATACGTGAACATAGGAAGAACATAGAACATTTCAGAACAGATTTACTGATCTGTTCTTCACAGCGTTCATAAAAGCGGTCATTATGAAAGCTTCTTGACTGATAGTTGTATAGGTGAATACGACTTCGTTATACAGAACAGGGGCATTTGGAAAAGGAATTGTTAGGAACAGAACTGTTTTAGAAATGATTTCAGCTGGCGGTTGAATACATGAGGTCACCAGACAAATGTAGCATCCTTGTAAGACAATAATTGCTCTCCAGGACAATCACAGCATATCCGTAGATCGATTGCCTCTTGGACATTCGATCCCAAATGCGTTGAATGATTTGATCATTAAAATTTATTTGCGTGCATTGTAATTATCTCAAGTCAACAAATTAGTGCAAAATTATTCCAAAATCTGTTTTTGAATTCTTTGACCTTAAATTAGAAACTTGAACGCCTGCATCGAATGAAGTGATCGCTACGATCAAAAACCAAAAGTTCAAATTATTTGATTCGCTCATGTTAAATTGAATTCGATTCAGCTGTGTTATGTTGCGTTCCATTCGGTGAGGCTAGGTAGGGTAAATTTTGGTCATGTAAACTTAGCTAGGATAGGTTTAAGGGGAGGTCAGGAAAGGTTAGGTTAGGTATGGTTGGATTGGACTAGCCTGGTCTAGCCTAAGGTAGGGTAATGTAGGGTTGGGCTAAGGTAGGGTAATGTAATGCTTGAGTGCGACGTGAAAACCGGTGATCACTGAGGGTATTTTCATAATACTGCTGATCGACCAGTAGTCAAAAACTTAATTTTCATAAATACCTAATGGAAATTAAATGAAAGCACGATATTTTTAATGTTCCTTATTTTCTAAATTAACATCTACATTAACTAGAATTTCTGTTGAATATTGACCTTTAGTTTAACCCACCGCACTTAACGTTTTGAGGAGATTAAATTAGATTAAGTTAGGTTTTGTAAGGTTATATTAAATTAGCCTAGGTTAAGTTAGGTTGAGTATAGTTCAAAGTTCAAAGTAAACAAAAATTTATAGACATTCATTCGGGAACATTTGTTCAGGAGCAGGTGTTCGTGGAGCAGTCGTTCGGAAGAGACATTAGTTAAGAGATCAGCTGCTCCTGTGAAAGGAGCATTTGTTTGGGGGCTGCAGTTCTCTGCGGGCCGTTGTCTTGGAGAGAAAACAGTTTCCCAGGGTTGGGAACAGTTGTAGAGGGGGGACTGCTGTCCGAGGAAGGGGAGGCAGTTGTTCAGTTCAGGGGACCAATAGTCGGGGGGAAGCAGGCGTCCGGTGCATAATTCCCACTCTAGCTATAAAATAGCTAGATTTAGATAGTTTTCGTTTAATCTAGATAGCGAATTTGGCATTCTAGATAATAGCTATAAATCTAGATAGTTTTTAAAATATCCTAGATGGTTTCTAGCTAAAATCATCAGTAATGAGTTGGAAGCTGAAATGCGTTAAAATATATGGCAATAGGAGAGACCGTTCATTCGATGTTTGAAAGGCGTTA
This sequence comes from Platorchestia sp. MABIK, assembly GCA_014220935.1. Classification (NCBI taxonomy): domain Eukaryota; kingdom Metazoa; phylum Arthropoda; class Malacostraca; order Amphipoda; family Talitridae; genus Platorchestia; species Platorchestia sp. MABIK. The sequence continues at coordinate 60,047 of JACJUY010002229.1, read as the reverse complement.
AAGCGTTGTTTGAGTGTTGTTACTCGTTTAGTCACGTGAGTCTGTGTGAGAGATTCCGCGGGAAGTTAGTTGAACTTGGGATTAGTTGGGAACATCAGTGATCAGTCTCTCAGTTGTTGTCAGCTTGTGTTGATACTTGTTTGTGACACTGTGACTCCCGTGAAAATTCCGAAAGTTCAGCAATATCAGCAAAAATTTAAAAAAGAGTGGTTGAAAGATGATGCTTTTAAAGAGTGGGTTATGCAATCTGAACTTGATGAAAGCATGGCTTCAGCAGACCCTTAACGATCAATCAGCTTGATCGAGATATGCTGACAATATATTGACGCAAGCGTAATCGACCTTCAATCAATCCTTCAATTGGTTTCATCAAAACCCATTTTAGTTGACTTTCTGAAGAGGATAGTCTATTGTGAAGTGTTTTGAAATAATTTTCAATACAAATTTGGCTTTTCTCGCTTTGACTCAAGTTGCCCTCAAGCGGAAAAAACGAGTGAAGAGGAAACGACACTGGTCTAGCGAGTGGTACAATATGAGAAGCAGCTTTTCTCATGAGCATTTACTCAACGTTCTGCGCGAGTTAAGAGAGCTTTGATTTTTGCTAAATTTGGTACGTCTTAAGATGGAGAAAAGGGATTTAGTACGCCCATGCAAATAAAAAAAAATGACGCAATGCTTGATCGAAGGTGGCCTAGACGGTCAAGCATCAGTGCTTGAGCTTGAGTCATGCAAACTTTCTGTCAATCACCGTCAATGCTTGGCTCAATCGTCAAAACTGATTGTAGATGGTCAATCATGTTTCATTCAATCAATGGCTTAAAGTATTTGATCAAAACGATTGATCGTCTAGGGCCTGCTTTACTGTAAGTACAGCAGGTGTAATTTGAGAAGTAAATACCAAGATCTGAAACTTCATGTGAACAAACACAAGCAATCGTTGCCACACCAGGATGATGTTCCACTGACTTCTATATTTGAAAAGAAGGAAAGTAATGAATCTTGCAACCTTGAAGGTTCTATAGAAATGTTCTTGAGTTCTCATAATACCTTTTTTATCGGTGACCACATTGTTGACATGTTTAAAAACAATATTTCCAGCTGTAGAACATTCGAGGTCACATGAAAATGCATTGCACTGAGTGCTCGAATATTATTCAGAATGTGCTCTGTCCTCATTTTGCGGAAGAGCTTAAAAATAACAAATATAATTTGATATTGGATGAATCAAATGATACTTCAGTTACAAAACTGTTTGAAATTACTGTAATATATTTCAGTGATGTATCTAATGAAGTTGAATCGACCTACTTAGGACTGGGACAACTTAATTAACGTGATGCAGATAATATAGTCACAGCACTTATTGAGAGTTTTTCGTTTTTTGTGTTAAGCTATTTTTCTAGATTGTGTTTCATTGAATCTAGCTATTTCTAGCTATATTTTAAAACGATTCTAGATATTTAAGCACAGATAAAAGTGGCACTGTAATAGTATAATAGCCACACCGGACTCCGGTGAGGCTATTGTATGGAGTGGCAGTTCTCCAAACAGGTTGGTTTTGGGAATTGTCGAAAAATTGTGTTTTCATTCAATTAACAGAACTGCAGTCTTTCATTCCCTGTCCTTCAACACGAGTATATCACGACAGTTTTGAAAGAAGCATTGATGACAAAATTTGCCTATGAATTACAAGCAGAATGAGCAATATATGTGCAAAGAAACATACAAACTAAACAGTTCTGCTGCGTTCTTTTCATTAGAATTATTGAAGTATTCTGTTTTCTCATACCGCTGACAACGAGAACTGGGCTTGTGGGCTGGTACTAACAAGCAGTGAATCAAATTCTATCGCATCATGCAAATATATTTTGCAAAAATAAAAGCTCATTTAATTAAGAACAGCTGTGGTTTGTGGTATTATTTATTTCTGTTGGACCTCTGAACATTGATAGAACGATCACAAAATACTGCACTAGATAAATGTGAGATTTTGGAGTGGATCAGTGTAGAACTATAATCCCGCCACTCAGTAAAACTAGAAGCATTGAGTTCATTAAGTTCTTTTCTTTCATTTCATCACGTGTTATGAAAGGCGAAGAAAATTATTTATCACATTTATTAAAACAATCAATAGTGGTGTAGAATTGTATAATTTGTTAAAACAATCTTTAAATTCTGCACCACTTTTAATTTATAAAAAGCAACGTTTTGATGCTACTGACAAAATATACAGGCTGAAAACATACAGATATGATTTTAGAGCCCCATTGATGAAGATGCAAATCCAATCCTCAAGCAAAATCAGACGCAATAAAAATAGAGAAAATCACCGTACCAGATGACTAGATAGAAGTTATTTTTATCTCGACGCCAGAGACGAAGGCAAAATGGACGATCGAGGGGATGTTTAAAACTTTTAAGCTGCATCCTATATTGCACAGTTTTAAAGCAAAAAAATAGTTAGTTGTTTTATCCAGAGCAGGGTTTAGCTTAGGGATATGTAATGCTTCTAGTATCTGAATATGCATATTTTCAACAACAATATCGATCATCAACACAGAAAACATTAAAAATAGATCCTCGATATTTTTGTGCAGGTTATCTTTGTTTCAGGCTCATCCTGGTTATGCCAATGTAAGATTTATTAAGAAACTTCCAATCCCTTCTTTCACACATGAAGGGATATGTCATGCTGGCTCTGTCTAGATCACTAACCCTGGTTTTAGAACTATTATTTCTTACTAAGATATCACTGATTCATCTTAAGGTTCATCCAGCTCTCTCGCATGCATCATCCCTTCCTCCCACTCTCCGTCTCTCCCTTTCTCTCACAAGCACTGTATTTCTTGTACTTATTTCAAGCTTTCAAGAAGCGAGGAAATTGAACAAGTTTTTTATCCTCAAATGTTTTTTCCAAAACTCACAGCGCGATCGAAAGTTTGTTTTGGCTTTGAATAAAAACTCAATTTTCCGTTCATCGCTAAATGGAACTACGCAAAGTTAGAACTAACCGGAAATTGGCAGCATTTCTTCAAACAGAGGAAAAACAGGCTGAACTGAAAAGTTTCAACTTACAGATTTACCCCATTGCACTACGGTTACAGATTTACACTTATTTTCGAAAGCTCAATAATTTGAACACCGGAACTTCGAGATCTAACATTTAATAAAAAACTGTTTTCAATTCATACTCTATCAGCTTAATACTGATGAGACTGTAATTGGATAGTGTTTTTTTCGTTTTCTATTGAAGTATTTGAAAGGTTATTGCTGCCTGATACAAAGAATCTTCCAGAATAAACGAACGCCATAGAATTCCTCTGATGTATTTGTAAATCATAATTGATATTAATTGGATTTTTGTACTGGCAATACTGAACTGCTTCATTCTCATTCATGAGTCCACATTGTTATTTATGCAACGAAATCCTACGAGGCAGGTTAGCAAAAAATTTCTCCAACTCGCGCAACTATGTACTCATAAATCAGGTGTGAGTGCAAGTGATCATTGTGTGCATTAAGCTTATACTACGTGTTATGGCTTCTGCTTTCATGAGACAAGTTCTGTTACATCTTTGAGTTCTGCTTTCATTAGACCAGTTCTGTTATATCTATGGATTGAAGTGGTTATTTGCTTCTCCACGAGTGTACATCGGAAAAAGCATAACATGCGTCAGGAAATCAGTTCGCATTTGGCAGCAACACTGCATGGCAGTGCTATTGCTTCATAATAGTGCCAATCCTCGAGAGCGAGTTATCAAAGCCCTAGAACATTATTGTTCCAGTGAATTTCAAGGTACTCACATTTTTCGTTCTGTTTCTCGATTTTTCGGCTTGCCAATATAACTTGTTTGAACCTCTGAAACCTAATTACGTGGTGGTGGCTTTCTAATGGAATGAGTAGTGTAGGCAGCACAAACACGCAGTATCGAGTGAACAACATTGATGACTAATGATAAATCTCTTTATATTTAGTACATGAATTCAAAGGAAACTTTCGCTAAGTGAAAACGAAATGAAAATAATTTTGAACGGATGATTCCAAATTCACCGAGCCTATACATATCTGCGCTTGAAAATATGTATGGCCGTATGAATAGAGTCAAACGCAACCCTGGTCTGAACAATATGGACAGTTCATACCCTTCGAAAGTCGTAAATAGATAGAAACCTCTTCATCACCTGGTCAATTTTATTTTAAGCGTAGTTTCTGTGCTATTCGTTCGACATTCTTTGTTTTTCTGTTTACGGTTTATTTCAATATCTACTATTCATTGTTCTTTAATCTTTTATTTCAGAAACATAATAATTTGTCTTTTCACCTGATGATGGAGTTGGACTCTGAAATGTTTTCTTAGTAAAGATGATTCATTTCCTCGGAATTCTTTTCATTTTTAAGGTTATGAAAAAATGGGTTGCGACTAAAGCAAACTACTGAGCTATTCAGATATGTATATATATAGGTATAGCTCTTTTGATTCCAATTATATTTCCGTAAGCGACAGTTTTTGGGAGCCCTCCCGCTCAGCGCATCTCCAAGGATATCACACAAGAGCAAACGCCCAGAATGGCTACAACCATATAGAACTACAGCTGAAACTTAGATTTTAGAACTGGCTGACGTACACCGAAAAGCGTCTTAACCTTTAGTTTCGTATCGGACAATTTGAAGTCTTTTTGAATTTGTACCTATGTGTAGTGTAAAAGTAGTTTGCCTCTCACTGAAAGTTGACACAGATCAGCAACACTAAGTAAAAAAAACCTTCTGCTTAAATGCTCTAGAGCAGGGGTTCCGCACCTGGGATGCAAGGCGATATTCCCAGGGTTGCGAGAAAAGACCAGGGAAATAATATAGAGTATTGGCTATATGTTGGCATTTTTATTCCAGAGGGTGCGAGGTTCAAATAAAATTTCTTTAGAGATGCAGAGGGAAAAAAGGTTGGAAACCCCTGCTCTAGGGCAATATACAAGTAGCTCAAGTAACTCAAGAGATTCTCAAGCACCAATTGAGTCTGTTCGTGCACTCACCAGGCTCTCTGTCAGCCCAGCTTGGCGACCAACTGGCACGGCTTCGTTTCGCGCAGCCTCGAACTGCTGCAGGTCGCTTATACGATGACACTCGCTGCCGTTCCTAGGAACATGCGAAGAAAAATCTTCACAGCACTTTAATCGTTTCTTTAATATGCTCTGAAGTATTTTTTCCCTTAAATACATGAGACGTAATAATACAAGAAGAGCTTAGTGCATTGGATGAGCATCTAACTTTAATTATTCTCAGACAAAATCTCCAAATTAACTATGAAAATGCGTGCGCTTTTTGAACGTTGTTGTGCAAAAATGTGTTTGAAAAAATATATTTTTGAAGGATTATTTACATGTATGCGTGCTCATGCGTTAAAGAGATAGAACACATAAAGCAAATTGGCTAACTTCGTTCAACTTCTCGGGCGTGTTAAAATTCTTAGAATGAAAATTGAATATATCAAAAACAAAACATTTTCCTTCTCTTTTTCTGTTGTGATATTGAAGTTCGTAGCTTCCTAAATATTTAATGAGAGAAATAACTACAATGCATGAACATATTCGTAATACAATCACAACGAGTAAATGATTTTTATCTCCAATTTTACCAATGATTTTCTACAATTTCTGTTTAGAAGCTCTCACTCAAACTTACGTTCATTAGCTTGATTTTTTTACCCATACAGAACTCAATCTTTTACAGTACATAGAATTTATTTGTTTTACCATTACTTTCACGTTCACTGCCGTACTTTTCACCACCAAGCTTTAACTTTCTTCTTCCACTCTAATTTTGTTTTGTACGCTTCTTTTAGTCATGATTTTTTTTTGCTCAGGATGTCGCCACACACCTTGCGCATAGAATCTCCGTTCCCGTGATTTCATATTAAATGGAGCTTTCCTCCACCGATTCCTGCGATGACCTTTGAGTGGTTAAGTTTGCGTAATTAAATTCATCTTCCAAACTTCAAATTTAGATTTATATATTTGTTGTTGAGTCTTGGTGCTGTTTGGTGGGAACTATTTGGAAATAAATAGCGATTAATTGAGTTTGAAAAGCACTAAATATTTTTTGCATCCAGAAGAATTCAACTCCCAGAAACTATATTTTGTTACATTTATTTTCATTGAGAAAAAATTTTAGGCATCACTTGCAAATTTTCGAAGATTTCGCGTTCCTTGCCAATGAAATAAAATTTGTGAAGCTATTTGACATTCCATTTAAGATCGTAGACTAAACTTTTGATCTTGGTCACATGACTCTGCAAACGCTTTCTCCCTGTGGGGGAAAGTAATATCACGACGCTGCCAACTGACAACACTTGAGCTGAGGCGACTTCCCCTGCAATAAATTCAGTGACGCTGCAATGTTCCGTGTTCTTTCTGACGTCATTTTTTAACGCATTGCCAACCTACGTCTCTAGGAAAATATCTGATGTTGGTACTCGCTATAGATTAGTAAAATTATATAACCTGATTTCATTTTACTGTTAATTAGTGGTATCGTATGAGAGTATGTTTGCTGATAGAAATGGAAAATAACTTTCAAGAGTAGTTTTAGGTGACAGAAGATGAGGCAAGATTCGAGATCGAATGCTTAACTTTCAACTTTCAAGACACATCTCGTACGAAAGGAATGATAATGAAATCTTAAAGTTGGAAATTAATTCAAGTTTAAACAAAAGAAAAGTAAAATAAACTTTCCAATGACGGTAACGGTGAAAATGCATCAACTAGTTCCATGCTGATGCGCATAATTCAGCTAAAAGTGCGGAAAATTCAAGGGTTGTACGAAAGCAGAACAGCGTCTCTGAAGAGGATATCAAATAGAGCACATTATTTATTGCAAACGCAATGATTGACAAGTGGAGATCGATGCCGTGCAATTATTTATTTATACCACGTAAATATTCTGAAATCATTATTCACAAGTCAGTCTCGTTGAAAATAACTAATTTAATGTTCATTCACGAACGTATTTTACACTAAATCGCTACTATATGCCTAAATATTCTGTGCGGTAACGATCACAAGTTGAAAACGCACTTGTGAGGAAAATCGGTCGAGTTAATGTGAAAAAAATTAGATTATTCAGTTCACCGATGTCATAGAAAGTAAGTCAAATAAAAGCTAATTAATGATTCATAGATAAGTAAAAGATGCAAAGTCATTTACGACAGATAACATGCGTTGCTTTATATCACTGATGTATGACCTCCCACTTATTGGTAAGAGTCAATTTTGAATAGTAAATGACTCAGTCACAAATTATTGTTCTAACTACTATCGAGTCATGCATATGAATTCGATTTTTTATAAACCGTCTGCCTATTAAGCTTTACACTACGTCACACGCTAGTCATTTAATTTACTTCCCACATTTCCTGATCGATCGCAGACAATAGATTAACGTCCTGAGATACATTCTTGGCACACGAACGCCATCATAATGCTATGACTGCAAAATTTCTTTGATGACACATTTCGTTTTAATCCGCCTATTTTTCCAAGAAGTCTTCCAAAGTTGACTACTAAATTGGTCGCAGATGAATAAAACGGATGAAATACTTCCTAAACGAGTCTGATGTAAGCGCATTCGCTTATCATTCAGCCACTGTCAAATAACCGGGATTAGGAGGGACAAGAACGACTATTCTTCTCTAAATATTTCCTAAATATGGAGTTTAGATTGATAAATTACGCCAGTACCCGAGAGTATATTTTATCCAAAAATACCATGCTTCTGCCCCTGCTCAGGTGTGTTGGTAGCTACAGCGAGCGCGACGGACTACGACGACCCAGCGGAGACCGGCCACACAAGCCTCACTTACGCCATTGAGAAGAATGTCATTGACGAACTTAGTGGCAAACCCTTCTTTGAAATCGATCCAGTATCTGGGAGGTACGTGTTTTTCTACATTTTTTATGTATGCATTTTTAGGTTGAGGGAGCAGTTGCATTGTAATAGTAAAATGGTAGGCCTCATTTATTTTTTTACTCAAAAACATATTTTTTACACGCAACCAAGTGTTAGAAATTCTATTTGGAAAGTTCTGTAGTAAGAAGCGATAAAATTTTAAAACTTCAAATTGTACACTATAAGTGTTCCGTTTAATTTATTTAGGCGCTCCTCTTCAGAAACAAATGTACGGTTGTGTTTAGATTATCCAGTTCAATAATTATTAATACTTTACTGGAGTAAAATGCGTTTATTTCATTTTTCATTTTCCATGGTAAATTTTATAAACAATTTGAAGGTCCTAACATTCGCCTGTTACTTCACCCTACCCTGCAAGCTTATTTTGATTCGCCATGTGGAGTATATTGGTGAAGGGAATACTCTTGATTCAAAATAACATTACATCAGACAAGTGTATGTTAGTTTCTTTCATTTCAGAATCCATCCCATTTCCCCTCTTCTCGAACTATTTAAATTGTGTGAATGATTCAATGAATTTCGCTATGCAATGGGAAAGTAATTGATGACTTTCTTCTTGACGTTCTTTTTGCAAGGGTTTCGTTAACCGAAATCCTTGCTACTGACACAAAAAAAATTGTCGTTCCCATGCTTAGGTCAAATAAAAAACTGTAATGACATATTTTATATTCCTCTTCGTCATTGTTTCCTCATATACAGTAGCTTCAAATTAATCTTTCTAATGAAAATTCACTCAGATAGTTTTTCCTAGTAGAATGGAAAAATTCCTACGTGCTTCTGCCCAGGAAAAGTCTACGAGGTTGGGTATGCATTATGTGTATCTGCGTGAGTCAGTTATGCGTACCGCACCGTTCGCGTCAGACGAACCAAGCTCGCGTGGAATAGTTTTCACACTGAAAGTAGACTGCGTCACTCGTCCTATTCTGTAATTTTACCGTTCTCCGATTTTCAATACGGTGCAAAATTTCAGATTCAGATTTTCATTTCATAGGTTCCACTGATGCTGTGAATATAATAAGATTTTTGAAACTCATTCGCATCAGCGAGGTTACACTTGATTCTCAGCGGCATTTCAGGTGCTCAGACGTGAAATTTAGATAGTTGAACAATGTAGTGTGACTTATTCTTGTTTTATTTTTTTTTTCTGAATTCGACCGAAGATGCGATTTTTAAAATGAGTAGAAAAGTGTCGACTTTGTTTTATCCTTCACTGGTGCTTTAATAATTTCTAATCTTAGTAATTTCTCTGTGTAATAGATTAGCCGACCAAATAAGAGATCAAATAAATTTCTATCTCTACCACTAATGACAAATTAGTGAAATAAATTCAGCGTTATTTTATTTCCTTTCCAACTTTTCAGTTTACGTGTAGTCTACAGATGACATTCCTAGTTAATTTTTTTAAAAACCTAAATTATCTTATTTTTAGCACTAATTTGTTTTCATATTGGCTTTTGAAAGCATATGTTCTCTAAATCTCTTTCTTAGTATTGTGATTCTGATTAAATGTGCAGATTATCTTAATTTTATCTCAGCAGAATTATTTTTTCAGAACGATGTCATCTAATCTCAAGCTTTCAGTTGTGGTATACAATATAAAAATACTTTGTGCCATTCTAACTCCCCTATTTTTTTTATCGAAATCGCTTTGTAAAGAAAACATTACAACGAAGAGATAAGCTCTCTTGCCAGCGTATAAACCAAACTTTACACAAATCATGGGATAATTTTATGAAAGAGTCTGATGGGTTAATCTGGGCAGAAAGGCCAATTAAAGATGGCTGCCGTTATAATGGTCAATAATTTTTATAATTTACATGCAATTTTCATTAGAGATGAAAAATCATCATTTCTAGAATGTTTCAATGGAATATGAAATTTTTGTAAGGCTGTTTTGGGCGTTTATTTTGCTTTCGTCAGCTTCAAATTCGATTTACGTCGGTTTCGGAATCTCGATAGTAAATTCAAACTCTCAATTCTTGCTAAGACATCAAAATGTTTCAAGCCAGGATTCTTAGTGAGACAGAGTAAAAAGGGTTTCTATTTTCATGGAACCACGGAGCGATTGAAATGAACGTACAGTGCGTATCAAATTAGTATCTAGATGGAAGGTAAGTATAAGGCATAACTGTATTTACAAAAAATATTACGTTAGTATTTTGATGTGAATTGATTATGATAGGGTCTCTGTGCAATGAATTTTTTAGTGTTTCTTCCGCTCACAACACCCTAACATCTTCAAAAAATACCAGTTAGTGATGTGTTGTTTGGTTAGGAAACCTCTACGGTATTTCACATTGCAATCGTATGATTAAATTTTTTCTCAGTTATCAGACACGGCTGGTTGCCGGTGGTAATTTTCTCTCTCAAACACTGTTGGAAGAATTCGTGTGCATCATAACAAGAGGCAGCTTGTAAAGATTTTCTAATTATTTCTACCTCTAATCAATACATTCACATTCAAACAACGCAGTAATGGACGTCTATTCAAGCCTTAGCCAGATGCTTAGAAGTTCCTGCAATGCCCTTCTACAATATTCTTCCGTTCTTATCGAGAACCACACAACACCATTTTTGCGTAAATTTGGACGATAGCTTAAATTTTGTTCAACGCTCGAATGAACTTCATCTGAGAGACAATGTTTGCTCGCCTTGGGTAAGCGCAGGCTTCTTTAGTATTTCTCGCCGTAACATTTTGTGAGAATTTGAATGACATTATTCCGCGTAAATTTGTCTACTATACAAATCTGTGCAAAAAAAATGACTGAATAGATCAGTTTAATTTTTTCTCTCCGGATGGGGAAGTAAATGCTTAACAATAATGTTCAAAAATATATCAAAGCGATTTTCGTTACGCATCAAATAATAGTTCACAAAACATCAAAGCAGCAGAAATTGCACAAACTGTGGGACATTTCAATGACACGAGAAATGAAAACAACACTTCATCCTGAGTTTCAAATTATGATACTGTCCCGAACTGAATACCTATTTCAATTCAAAGAATTCCGGAAGCCTGTCTTAATACTGTAAGTAACTAGCGTTCTATGCGTTTCATTCTTAAATCGACAACATGTGACGACATTTTTCCTCCCGTTCACCGGTAGTGATTCTGTACTGCGTTATAGTCATGATCTAAATGAAAAGGTTGAACGTGATAACACAGCTGAAAGGAAGTTTGATCTGTTTTGAATAAACTTTTTTATTTAACAATCATAAAAATTGGGCTGAACATTCCCAGTGAGTATTGGACTAACAAATAAAAATTTGTTCAGGGAATGAGTTTGCGCTGTGGTAATCAATAGATCTATGGGCATAAAATATCACTCCGCCCTGCATCTGAACGAATTTGTCGTATGCAAACATTCTCTTTGAGAAATCAGAAATCTCCAACTGACTATAACGACGATTATGTAACAACCACATGAAACATTGTTGAAGTTTATAAATCAGCATAAAACCTGCTTTAGCGGTGATAAAAAGTTAAGAATATTCCATTTCATTTTCAAACAAATTAAGAATTAATCTGATAATCGCTCATTCTTAATTAGGAATTGAACTGTAATTTCGACTTAAACTCGTTTCAATGAAGAATCATGATTTATTTTCGATTTTTTTTTACAGTTCGATCAAAAAACTGTGTCGTGTTATCAGAACCTTGAGCTGAATAAATATGGACCGTTTTAATATCATTTTGAAAAATAACACATCAACCACATATGGTTTCTCTCAGTTTGATGGTATTAAATGCTTAGCGATAAGAATGTATAATGTTGCGTCATTGGTAGTTTTAAGACCAGTTAAAACACATTCATTTTTAATGATACCAAAATAGTAGAACGCTGAAAATGATCAATATCATCCGATTTGATTCCAAGTTAAAAACAGCTCTAACTATTCACAGGAGTTGATCTGTGTAACTGATGTGAAAAAAAAATTTCTTATTCACATGAACCAGCAGGGAATTATTTGTGGCTCTCACTAAGTAAGCACTTTCTCGCTAGCCAAAATTTCAAAAACGATGTTATGATCAACTGCTTCAGGTCAAAACGAGACTGGAGTTCGTCAAGACCTTGGGCCAATGATGTTTTTGTTTGCATTAGCAAAAGTACAATCAAGTAACAAAGAATACAATGCAAAAGAAATCATAGCCTTCGCATCAAGTAGGCTAATCAAAATATTCAACGTACTTAGTCGTCCGTTGGTGTTTTAAGGGTATATTTTCATAGAAAATGAGATATTCAAGGAAAACTGAATATTTTGGGGGGTTTCGAAATGTTTCTTCTCCTACAGTTTTTAAGTTACAGTGATAATATGAGTATTATTTGATGCGGAAAAATTCAGGGTCTACCATAACCCATTTGGAGTTTTCTCAATTCCCATTTTGGAGATTTAAAGAAAAAATGTCCTTAACAGATAAATTTTTCGTGAAAATTTCAGACTTGTGACGTCATAACTTTTGATCGACGAAAAATTACGAATTGCCAAATAGGTGATGCTTATTTCTGCGTCCTTCCGCATCCAATGATACCCACATCATCACTGTAGCTCCAAAACTGTAAGAGAATAAACATTTTGAAACCCCAAAAATCCGAACCTCCGAAAAAAGACAAAATAACCAAACATAAAGAATCTCAATTTTCTTTATTGTTATTGGTGTGGTCAGCTGAAACTCTTGTAATCTTTATCCAGTAATAAAGAGACATAGGAGCTTACATAGCAACGTCAAGTCGTGAAGATATAGCATAGGTGGGCCTGTAACATGATGCAATACCATCTCCCCCCCCTTTTCCTCCCACACTTCAAACCCCCGTAGCGGGCGAACGAGCGAACGTACGAAGCTCATTTTTTCACCGGATGCACCTGACATCTAACTCTTCCTTTAGCAGATAAAAAATCAAAATCTCTAAAAATTCCCCCTTCTGTGGGTACTCCCACCTTAATTTCTTCGTCCAATTATTCAACGTGTTTTTGAAACTATTTTCAACTTTATTAACATGTAAAAATGAAGTAAATATCTTTTTAAACACCCGTTAAAGCTATGTTGGTACGATACGTAGTTTTTGCTGTATTTTTTATTCACAAATAATGAAATACAATGACTTCCAAACACACGTCAGCTAGTGTCCTCGAAATACACGCATTGTTTCTAGCGATTGGTGGTGCGCTACTTTGGACGAACTTATTTTTAGGAGAATGAATCGAGTGACGGGTCACGTCTTTACGCAGTGTGGTACGTGCGGGTTGCAGCGAGGGCAGGATTATGATGGAATGACATTATGGTCTGAAAAATACCGTCTGCAAATAAGAGAGTCATTTCAAACAAAATTCTATTCGGAGCCAAGTCCCCTCAAACCGGATAAGTTCTCAGTGATGACTCGCAATCGAAAAAAAAATCAGTATTATTGTGAAAAAACATGAACAAGACAGATGTTATGAAATTATATCCTTATGATGACTCTCCATGATTGATTTTATACAATTTGTTACATACTTTTTAAAATACATACCGAATACAAGGATTCATTGGCACTAAAACATGATAAGTGTACAGCCACTCAACGACTATTACAGTATTGTTTATGAAAAGCGACACTACGTGTGCTTGCTTATCTTGTTTTTATCGTGTCTAATGAAACATTAACTACACTATTGCAGTTGTTCGTGTGCAGATAATCTCGCAGAGTTAAGGTTAAACCGATTTTGTGCATGTAGCACATTGTAAGGATGTTGTTATAAAAAGGATCAGACAATTTTTCACACGATAGAAAGGACTGATTGGCGCAAGTATAGCAATTAGTGGAAGGAGTAGCGAGCAGCTCTTACAGTCATTCCAAAACACGAGAAGCTGAGCCCAATGGTTCTACAGTGACTGAGACTACCATATCTTAAACTTCGGAGATGTTGCAGTATCAACAAATCAATGAAAGCAGTTTTAAGAATTATCAGAGAGTGCTCTGATTTATCTTGTGTTATATTATTAGGCACATATCAACGAGCAACATATCATTAAATATTTTAGTTCCTTCCCAATTGAAAATCAAGGACGTATCGCCGGTGGATTAAGGACGTGGTGGTCGATTATGTACGATTTATAGGCTGGTCGGCCTGCTCTGCCTTAACACTCCCTCTACGCGCTCCAAACTATGCGCGGTCGA
>JACJUY010002229.1:10160-43285 GCA_014220935.1 Platorchestia sp. MABIK | reverse complement strand
ACCTGCAGCACACTACCTGCAGCACACCACCTGCAACACACCACCGTCAGCACACCACCGGTAGCACATCACCTGCAGCACACCACCTGCAGCATACCATCGGCAGCACACCACCTGCAGCACACCACCGGCAGCACACCACCTGGAACACACCACTTGCAGCACACCACTTGCCGCACACCACCGGCAGTACACAACCTTCAACACACTACCGGCAGCATACATTTGGAAGGCTGTAAGCCACGGATGGCCGCTTTCAAATGTTACGGCCGTAACCAACCGAAAATTTTGCGCCTTCATATCATCCATGGCCAACTATGAATTTCACGTCCGAGCTCGACCGCGCATAGTTTGGAGCGCGTAGAGGGAGTGTTAAGGCAGAGCAGGCCGACCAGCATATAAATCGTACATAATCGACCACCACGTCCCTAATCCACCGGCGATACGTCCGTGATTTTCAATTGGGAAGTATGAATTAGATGTGGAATTTATTTGTTTGGACAAAGTACACCTCGTAAATCTCTAAGTCTATGCACGTAAAGTTAACATTGTGACAGAGCTCCCATGGAAGGTGAAATTAATAACTAAACGCACACAAGTATGTGCACTCTTTGAACCAAATTTATCGTTGTGGAGGCACCTCGCGATTAAGCGAGTCTAAGAAACCAGAGGTTTCTAATGACAATAAAAGGCACTAGTGCAAACGTGTATATAAGCATGGAATCGAATGTGACCGTATCTTTTGATTCTTATTCTACTCCTGTGGCTGTGCATTACATTTCTGACGGCATGAAACCTGAAAAGCTTCACGAGAGTGAAGCAAGTTATTCGTTCATGTTGCCACTATACATTCCATTTTATTCTAAATAGAGATTAATGCGGTGGCATTGGAGGGATGTGGAGTTTAAATAGCTTCCAAAGTGTATTAATTTGTTCACAAATGTTTTACTTCTTATGAATTTATTTAAAATTATGCTTATAAAGACTCTTATTGAATATGACACATAAATAAATCTTAAGAATATTTTACTTCTGACGACTAACACACAAAAGTGGCGAGCAATTCCAACCCGTTTATGAATGAATGCGTTACAAGTTCAAAATAGCACTTTTCAAGTCCACAGGAGGACTAAAGCATTTATTTGTAACGAACAGTGAGTAGGAATAATTTACTTGCATAAGGCAAGCTACAAAATATGACAATGGTGTAAACTCATACCAACACATTTAAATAATTCTTAATCGGCTACAACCAAGTTTTGTAATCATTCGAGTTATACTCAATCTGACATTAGTTCTCGTATAAAAATAATAATAATGAAAATTATTTCAGGTAAAAAAATTCTATCGAATCATCCTTGATAATATCGATCCACAAACTATTCTCAAAAATGTACCATGACAAGCAAAACGCTGAGTTTGGTGCTGAGGTTGCATCCCGCTGGCATAGAGAAAGTCTAGGCGTTCCCTTCGTAAATTCCCTGTCCACTCTTCATCTCCTCTTCGTCAGTTCCTTTGGTGCTCTATCTCTATTCTAAATTAGTGTGTGTGTGTGAGCGTGTGCGTGATTAATGCCAAGCATTCCAACCCAGAGTTGAACCATAAGCTCAGGTGTGTACTGTTATTGACAAATACGTTTAGGTAATCGGAAATAAAACGAAAAAAATGAAAAGATTTTAATAAATTATGGTGGGATTTTTCAATTGTACCTAACGGTGTGATTTGTTTTTCACAGTATCCTTTAATCATCTTGCCGCAGTTTGTCGATCGGGGTTTCAATTTTGTCGCACTACTTCAGCGGCTGTGCTTGGCGGCGGTTGTTTAGGTAATTTTCCTTAACTTTGACCTCGCTTAATCCTTAGATATGATTATTTTAATTCTAATGAGCTCTATTGACTGTTGTGATATTGACTGTTTTCCTTAAATTCAACCGTTATTTTCAAGCTGACGTTAACAAAGATTGGACGTTTGTGAGCCAGAGTTTTGGTCTGGCTGGAGACGCTGAGGTCCCAATGTTCTCGTAAAATTACTGTCGGACGCTGCCCACCAGCGACCTGCCAGCGACCAGCGACCTGCTTCCCTCGATTAGATCAACTGCGAATGCAGAGCTTTTACCATTTTAACAAGAATTTGAAAGGATTTTAAACTAATAAAATTTCAGATCACTATAATTAAATAAAAGATCGCCGTTACGATGCTTTAATGCAAACTTACTGTCAGTTACAAATGAACTCTTTTGACGTTATCAAAGATTTTTTAACTTCTAATCTGGCCGTACTTTAATGGAGTTCTTCTGAAACGTCTGTTATACGTAGATTAATTATTCACTCATATATCCACGGTTTAACAATACCATAAAATAACAATTTGAATAAATTCTTGTGTATTCCTTCTCTTTGAATGATTGTGTGAGAATTCTTGAAATTTCCCGCAATATAATGCTCATAAAATGATTCATTTGAGACTCTGAAAACACAGAAATTGGATGATTTTTATCTGTCATCCCTAAGTAATTTCATGTACAAAACTTTGACTAACGATGGCGACAAAAAACTCAAACAATTAGTATGCGCACATATTAGCATTTTGTACCATTTTTCTCTAAAAATGTGGAATCAATTTTGTACTACCTTTTAAGAGAACAATCTCAACACAATTTAACTAAAACTTGTAACTCGCTTCTTGCTAAAATCAGCGATAAAAAATCTCATAACGCACTCAAAATTATTCCCGAATATATTCTCTAATCTGAGTATAAATGATGAAAATGGAAATCAATCGTCTTGGAAGGATTTAAAATATCAAGATAATTTACTCATGAATTTCCCCGATTTCTTTTTCATTAGTAGTATGTCTCGTTCTCACTTCTATCGTTTTTTCATGGGCCTTCATGGTAATTCATTAGAATTTTTCATTTCAATCACTCTCATTAAACATTTTCCTGCTTGTTTGCAGGTAATTATTTAGGAATTACATTCAGCACCAACCCATTATTTGATTGGGCCAATAGTTCGAGGCTACTATGTTAAACTAATGGTTAAAACAGTGTTTGTTCGGCTGCTTTAGATTTCAATGAACTTTTTCGGGACCACAAGTAAAGATGATCAATTGTAATAACTCTAATTACCAATTATTCTGTTGTTCACTAACGGTGAATAAATTGTTTATATATATACCAGTTCCACAACAGTTCCAATCAAAAATTAATTTCTATCACATCAACCTCTCGAATGAAAATATACAAAGCATAAAATGTAAATGATATTCGGTTCCATTTAAATTCGCTCTAAACCGAGATGCAGGCGAAAGCTTTCTAATCTCCCGAGGAATTTTTGAAAGATTCATGCAAAGTTGAGCTATCATACCCCATGATTCAGATATACTTGTCATAAAAAGTTTCTTGGAATTCTGAATTTACCAGTAACAATTATTTTCAGCTTACGAATATTCCACATATTGTAGCTTAAAATTCATGCTAGGATTCGATGAATGTTCTTTCAATGATCTCAAGATGCGGTGAATGGTTGGGAGCCTCTGAGTTACTGAAAGGAAATGATAAGATGATAACAGTGGAGTAACATACCAGTATTTCCTCGTACAAGAGAGGTGTTCCATACAGCTTTCCCATTGTGGTGGTAAAACCACGCTTGTTTTAAGTAGAAGAATGCATGTATCAGTTTTCTCCACTGCAATTCAACATTTCGGCGTTTAACGGGATGGTAGTATTTTCATTACTGTAAGATTTCCTAACCAAACGAATGAATAAATTTGGGATCAGTAGTCAACCATAGTTTCAAAATTTTCTTTCAAGAGTCTACTGAATCATAAGCGAAGTGGAATAAAAGCTGGAGTAAATATCGTTAAATATCGTAGGAGGTGCATTTCGGTTACTATTTTTTTGATTAACAAAATAAAGGAAAATATTAACACAGAAACCAATAAAAACGAAAAGTTTTAAAAAGATTTATTACCAATGTTTCGTTCATAAGAAAGTCGTCTACAACTTTGAAACTGAATTAACCGTTTATTCAAAAATCAGTTTAACAAATAGACCCTTGCTGAAAATATAAAAATTACCTGATAGCGGTTCAAAAAACAGAAACAATTTTATAGTACCATTATAAAACGGAAAACGGAGAAAGGAGTGGGGAAGTGGATTATTGGCCAACAATTTTTCACTGCAGGAGCTCTGAATTACGTTGAGTGATGATTATAATTAACTAGTATACAGAGATTCACGAGTGTACGGATCAAAGTTTGAAGAAGAACTGCCAAAAGTCTAAAAATTGTCAGTGTCAATAACATTCATGGATTATTCTTCAATACTTGATCGTAAGTTGCGTGAAAAATTCTGAAAAAATGAGCTTGCCGAAAAATTCAGGCCTCGTTAATACTATTTGTTATCAGGGAAGACACATTTTGAAATTCGCAATTTTTTAAACAGTACTGTAGCCAAAAAGCACACGCCCCAAAGATATTCACAAACGATTCAAGAAAAATAGTTTCTGAGAAGTGACATCGTTCTAGAAAATAAGCTGCAGCGACGGTTATAATTTATAAACGGTGCGATATCTATTTTGCTGTTCTAAAGCTTTGAAAGTCCAGCGAGGTGAATACACCGTTAACTCATTCAAGTACTTTCTAACCCAATTCGTATTGGCTCACATATAATTTAACATTGGCTTCCAATTCAGTTTACAAAATATTCTCGTTCATTCACTAAATTCTTAATTTTCCCACCATAATTAACAGACAGCAATCAAAATAATATAAAGTCACCGAAATAAATAATTGAAAATTTATTCTAGTTACCAACAAAATAAAATCGTGAACAATTTTCTATCATGATCGTTGAAACTAGAGAACTGTACACCAATCTGTGGACCAATCACAGCAGCCGTCTCACGCTTCTGTGGCAGACCACAGGTAGTCCATTTCAACGCTGCCTTTCGAAGGAAGAGAACGACACTACTGCATGTAGTCGCCTTCGATCGACGTATGAGCCAAACGAGAATACAGTGAAAGAAATCTAGAGTCCAGTAGACTACTATTGCGGTCAAGACTCCTGTTTTTTGAAAATGTGTTGAGTAGTCCATTAAACCTTTCCACCCTATTATTCTAAAGTCGCATGCAGTTGAAGCCGAATCTAAGATTTTGAAGTCTGCAGAGGAAATCGGTACGTTGCATTTTCTGCGTGAAAACGTACTGCGGAATGTGAGGGGTGTGCTAATTGGTTCCCAGTGCGGAAGCTTCGACCCTGATGTTCGGTCATTCTGATATAAAAATTTCGTGACGTCATGCCGACGTTAGTTGATGTGCACTGCACACAACTGTAGGAATAAATCAGAGAGGCTCGCATCTTCATCGGAAGCGTATTCTTGTACCGGAAAAAAGAAGCAACCTTAAGCTCTTTTCATCCGAGGTTTTAAGCAGAGAAGTGGGGTGTTCTGATGAAACGTCAGGATTATAAGTTGTTTCTTTCAACAAGGGGGTGAAAAACTCAAAAAATGCTCCCACCGTCGTGCTTCTGTGGGGTAGAATGTTTTTTAGCAGCTAGGATGTATTCAACCATTGCCGAACCAAGATACATCAATAATTGTAGTCAACCAGTGATACTCCATTGGTTACCTAAAGGCCATTATGCACGGGAGGACTTTTCAACGTCAATTGACTACAAGTGCACTAAACCCATTTGCTCAACGCCCCGCCTATTTTTTGACTACTCTCGCCGCAGCTGTAGTCAACCGTCGCGATCAAGCATGTCTTGATTCTATTGACTGCAGCTGCAAACGTTCCGGTGGTAATAAGGCGGCAAGTGCTGTGCGGGCAATTATTGTCGAGTATACACAATGGTATTCTCAGGAGATGATGTTGTGAATTAATCGAGATGCACATTTCCTAGTTTATTGAGTACTAAATTAGAAGAATATAAAATTATTAACTCTAGAGATGATGCGTATTGGAAAATTTTTGACAGTCTCCCAAATTATACATTGAAAGCAATAAAATCTAAAAATCAAACTACAGAACTGAAAATATGGTCTTGAAGAAAACGAAAAATTTGGTGCTGGAACTGACGACGTGTACTAACCAAAACTATGGTTGACGATCTTCTCAGCTTTTTTGAAAGATGTTATCTGCGATAACGTACCTTCCCAATCTAGCTCCTGGCGGGATGCAGTTACTCATTACTTCTGAATTTTGTCAGTCACTGTGTGGAGAAGCTGCTGAAACATTGGTATTTAGAGCCACATATACTTTCAGAATAATCTCTCATCAGTATTTAGCTCTTGAAAAATAAGTCTGTAACTACCAAGAGTTTGTCTATGTTATAGCAGCTCTCTTCACTACATTGATTGCGTTAACTGCAAGCGGCAACTACGTGTATAAGCATCAGCTGCAGTTGAGCACGCAATTACTCTCATGGGCGTGGCTTCATGTGTACACTAGTAGTCTATTGACGTTAAGAAGTCTGTACGTCTTAAGAGTTCAATTTTGGTTTTGTTTGATCACAGAACATTCGCATAAAAATGATGCTATGGAAAATGGCGAAATTTTCGATTTTTATGTTATCAGTCCTACAATAGTTTCAACTGTTAGACTTAAAAGGAAAGTAAAGTCCTTAAAGCGAGGAACCGATTTATATTAAACTTCGGCCACCTCCTGATGTACCGGTATAAGGTTAAAATCCCACCCGCGGGACCCACAGTTGGTAGTCCAACACAACTGAAAGAGAATATACATGCTGTAAGGCTTATCGTTACCAAGTATTTATATGGTAATAGGAGAAGAAACTTTATAAGATATTCGATATTTCAAATGACAATTCAATTCCCTACGCAACACACCTACGAAGCGGGCTGGCTTGAACTCGAACCACTACGACGGTGAGTTTTATAGAACAGCACAGCACCGGCGACAGGATAAATCGTAAAGGTGCGGCGGACAACCATAGGCGGACAACACCAGGGCTGGGTTAAAACGCGCAGTCTCGGGCAGATTTAAAAGTTATTCTAGAAGCAGAAAATATACGTTAATTAACTGAATTTAGTAAAAGTTACCGTTTACTGGGAATAAATTTCAAATAGTTCAAGATATTACACTTTTAAGTTCAATTAAGGGTTACAATGTTGCACCAACCTTGAAACTTTAATGGGCACATTTCAAGAGGCCCATATTAAGGGCCATTAGAGGAAAAATAGAAAATTTAAGTAAGAGAAGACCTAGTAATTTTAAGTTATTAAAGTAATTTTAGGGTAATAAGAAAATAACTTCTCATTAAGAGGTAAGTAAAAGTTTTCAGTTAGGCGCTCTAGATCAATCTTTAGGTTTTAAAGTTTTAAGGTTTTAAGGACACCTAAATAGGAGAGTAAGTATATTCCCAACATAGGGCTTAAAGCGTACTAGGCCTCTCGGAAAGAGTTTTAAGGAGCTCAAACATGCAACACGAACGTAAATTAAAGTAAACGAAAATCAAAAAAGTAATCACTCAAAATAAAAAGGTATTACGAAGAATCGGCCATGATGGTTAAACGGTCTGCCCAGAAGCACTGCCTTCTACCGCTCGGCCCCCCAAACACGTTAATTTCCAAAGCGACTTGAATATTTTTACTTCATGTGAAAATTTAAGAAATTTGTTATTTCTAACACAACTGCATCCTCTGCAAGTTTGAGAACATTCGGCAAAGCATTTCTCGAGATATGGAGGTATCAGTGGGGGCCAGTGTGAGCTCGCCGCGCTAGCGCTGGGGTAGAAGCGGCTACCGTTGTATGCAGCGGGCGAATGTGCCAGGTATACGATTGCTCTAATTTCCTCGTATCTAATTTACATTGTATTTCTCGTAATGTGACACTGCAGGAAAAACTGTTGCCAAACTCCTGTACATATATTAAGGTGTGGCAAATTTGCAATACTTCTGTGTCATTTGAGGCGCTGATATCGAAGGGGAGGCATGGTGCGTTTACCACGACATCGTGCTCTCCTGCTGCGTCGTGGCATGAAGCACACACGCCGACTGAGTGCTGATGTTGATGTTTTACAGGTGTTCAAGAGCGACAACGTCTGCTGTCTCCTTAAGGCCATTATACACGGGCGGATTTTCAGCGTCAATTGACTACAAGTGCACTAAACGCCGCCCATTTTCTCAACGCTCCGCCCACTTTTTGACTTCTGACGACGGAACTGTAATCAACCCTCACGATCAAGCATGTCTTGATTCTATTGAGTGCAGCTACAAGCATGCCGGTGGTAATAAGGAGGTTTGTGTTCTACACACATTCGTGAAGTGGACACAATGGCATTCTCAAGTGATATTGTTGTTACTAAATTGCAAGGATATGTAAATAGAAACTCCAGAGATGGCGCTTTTCGGAAAATTTCAGATAGTCTCCCAAATTATACAGAAGAAGTAATAAAATCTAGAATTCAAACTCTACGAGACAATACAGAACTAAAAATGTGACTATGAAGAAAACAAAGAAATCTGGTTCTGGAACTGATGACGTGTACAAACTAAACCCATGGTGTTACGATCTTCTTACCTTTTTGAAAGATGATATTATCTGCGAAACTACATCATCTTCATCCTAGGTGTGGTACGTGCAATATACATCGTCTAATAGTCCTTTTTGGGTAAAGTGCTAGGGGAAGTGAAACTATTCTAGGTAACTTTTCATATTCTTTTCTTTAAATTTGTACGTAAAGGGGGATTGTAAACAGTACCTACTTTCATTGAAATAAAAATTTCAATTGCAACATGCACCATACATAAATACATGTATACAAATACAAACAATATTAAATTTAGTAAATCACGAGGTTCATAATCTAGAAATGCTTAAATTTAAATTTGATTCAGCCTATCCAACCTTCCCTGCCAAGGTTGACCTTCATTGTTAAAATATTGCAGAAACTCTTCTCTATTTTTTTGGCTATTTTGTGAAGAGTGTTAATCTCTAGTCGTCTCTGGAGGTTTCATTGTTCTCTCACTTCTCCAATTTCCCTCAGACACAGCACCTGTATCTTCATGCTCATGGTCAACACCATTTTGTCCAATGTAGGCGTAAGCATTTTCTCTTCGCAAATAATTGTGAAGCACAGTGCATAACTATTTTCACAGCTTTATTAGGTTCAAGTAATATTGGAGTTTGCAGGATGCGGAATTTATTTGACATGATGCCAAAAGCATTTTCTACTACTCGTCTGGCTCTTGACAGCCTGTACGAATAGATGCGCTGCTCCTCAGATTGAGATCTGTATGGAAACGGCTTCATTAGAAAGGATTTCAATGGAAAGCGTCATCACCGACAAACCTAAAAGGGAGTTCTGTATTTGAATTATAAGGCCTACAGGGTTTGGGTAATTTTGCTTCATCATTTTCCAACAGCGTGCTAAGTGAGCAGTTTTTCCAAACCCCTCTATCGGAAACCCTCCCATTAGCTCCTACATCGACGTACAAAAATTCATAGTTTGCTTCTGCAACAGCCATCAGCACAACACTGTGATACTTGATAGTGGGAAAAAAACGCTCCGTTAATTGGAGGTGTTGAATTTCGATGTGCTTGTCATCAATAGCACCAAGACAGTTGGAAAAATTCAATTCATTGTAGAATCGCTCAGCAACACTTTTCTATTCTCGATCAGGTACCTGGAATGGAAATAGAAGTAGGTTAGTCCATTCAAATAAATGTTGTTTTTTGATAACTTAGTCATTAAACTGCAATTTTGTAATTATTCATTGATTTCTTGCAGCCATGTTCCAGTCAGAGCGAACTTGTGAACACAGCAAATGAAGGAGGTGGGTCACAAGATACTGAAAGAACTATCGTTCCTTCTCCAAGCCCAACCTTGAGTCAACCTCCTGAACCCTCTCCAGTATCCGTTTCTACGAGTAAGCCTAGCTCACCTACCAGGAGCGGAGCGTCTAGCCCAGCAAAACCTAGTCTACCGCCTACTCCTGTTTCACAGCCTGGGGTATCCGTATCCATTTCAGAGCATCTTCCTGGCCAAAATCAACCACGATGGAAGAAGAAGAAAACCGAAGACAATAATGACCCACTGTGCGTTAAAAAGACTAACACAACCGTCGCGAAATAAAGATCAAAAGGATGATAGGTTTAAACCTTATGGCATGTCATTCGCAGCAGAGAAGTAAATAAAACAAATCCAATGGCATGCATTTTAGTCAAAAAATTAATGGATGAGATTACAATGAACGCTCATCCAGGAGAATTAAATAAAAACATGAAAATAGTGATTGTGGTAAGCGCAAGCATAGATGAATGGGATATTAATAACAAGAAAATCATTTATTTGTTGTATATGTAGGAGTATGGAGGATCTCATCAAGCTAAACAGAAAATGTGTGTTATTATGAGTTGTTTACGTGTAAACTATAAAGGGATTTCTTTTAGATATTTTTATGCTGAAGGCTTGTCTACTTTTTTATTTTATGAATATATATCAGAACTTATAAGAAGTTATCAAATACCCTTAGTTTTCACTGAAATTCAATTGAATTACTGTCTTACTTTAAACGTTCCTAACACACGTCGAAGATATTCTACTCTCATGCCTAAGTAATTACCGAAAATTGAGGCAGTCCTTTCTACTTTAATGCTCAAGTAATGACTTAATATTGAGGTAGTAGATTTGTTTGTTCTATTATGCCTACTCGTTATCGTTTAGTTTTGGAATACTTCATTATTTTGATGTTTACTTTCGTATTCTAATTTAAATTATTTCCAAATTATATGCTTATTCCTCATAGGCTCATAATTTGTCATAATTTTGATAATTTATAATTGCATCACTGATAATGAAATGGATGATTTTCAATTTCGGTTATATTTACTTTATCCTCTTTTTCGCAAACAGGAATTCATTTAAAAAAATGCTGTCGCCATAGAATTCTAAAACATTCTAGCCCTTTCGGTGCGACAATTCAAATAGATAAGAGAAAAATATCCATGGGAAAAAAACGTCATAACCATGAATTATTGTCAGTGAAATTGTCCTAGTGTGAGTGCTTTTAGCATAAGCAAGTGCCTACTTCTTTATTTTTCTTTAAAAATTTTTTGTAGCTTCAAAGCTCTATGCTTGGAGACATAAATTTTTGACGTTGATAATAAAGTTTTTGAATTTACGAAGAAATTATTCATAAGTTTTTGCCCGAATTCATCCATAATAAACGAAGTTCAGAAAAAGTTCTCAAAGTTAAATAGAAAGGTTATTAAATTTCTTGCAGGATCCCTGTAGCATGAACTCAGAGGTAACCAGCGGTAATTTACGCGAGCAAGCTTCTGGAATGTTTAAAAAATAGTTTCATTAATGCTTGTAATTTTCCTAATTTTCTTTTCACTCCAAAATGTTCCCTCACTACTTAAATTACTTATAATTAAGTTAGATGTCACAACTGGACGTACAAGTTTCCAATAGTTCTAACTTGCTGAACATACCGTGAGACAGGAAACGATGCATCATTTGGTTTGTTCAATATGCGTAAAAAGTCAAGAATTTTCAGCCAAAACTTTTGTTTTTTGGGGGATAAATTATACTGGTATTTCTCAGGAGAATACTTTTTGCAGCTGCTCACCAAATCATGCATCATTTATATTGACAAAGTTTGAGGAGTTGCCAACATTTTTTTTGCGAATGTCTTTCAAAATCAACAATTCCCTTTTGATGAAGTTATTTATGACAATTTCATTCCAGCTCTATTAGAGTTTCTTAATATGAATTGTGAATGTCTCAGCTTGGAATTCTGAATAAAGCTTATTTAAGAGTGGTAGGATGGCTAATATTTCATTGTTGGGCATAATTTCTTAAACATATTTTAAAAAATTTAAAATGTACCAAAATTCGGCGCTTTAGGCTACCGTCATACCAAATATACCACAAAATGAAATTTGGAACAGAACGTACTAAATTTGTACGAACGTTAGAATTTTGGCAGCCCTTCCTCGAAGTACCAAAACAAGTACTAAGTACGCCTTTAGGTGGAAGAGAAAAAAGACCTACATTCAGAGCAAGTCGAAATTTTCGTTTCGACATCGAAAGTGCCAGTACCGTAAAGGTAATAATGATATTATTTTGTGGTTCGCAAAGGAATCAGTATCTGTTCCCGTAGGAGCTAGTAACCGTGCGATGGTAAAGGAAGCATGCAAAAAAACAACAATAATTGAAAGCTAAGTAAATAAAACGAAAACAGCAAGAAAAAGGCACTAGAAAGCACCTGGAGCGCATGACGTCGACGGTCAGCATCACCACGATCCTGGTCGAGTCTGCGGCGCTTCCGGGTAGCGCTAGTGTCAAAAGCTAGTCGATGCCCCCTTCTAGCATGATCACCTGTTCTGCATGCCAGATGCCGCAAGATCTTGCATACACTTGCAGCGCATGCCAGAGACCGCTATTCTACAGATCATTTTCTATCGAAACTACATGTTTATTTGGATAAGAAGACAAAAATATTACGAATTATACAATTGTGTATTGCTGTCGTAATTTTCGTAATGATGAGTTGTGAGAATCTCATTGGTATTTCATTCTTTTGCGGGAATATAAATTATAGAAATCAACTGAACACGCACATTTAAAGACTGTTGTCTGTTTTGTGTCACAATAGTTCTTTGTCAAGCAAAGTGAAAAATATTTATGTATATAATTTCTACTTGCTGTCTGATAACTATATAGATAATGCTAGTTTGTGCAAGATGTTTCAAAATCTAGCCGCATCACCGCCACCAACACACACACCACCATCAACCCTGCACCTGTGATGGCTGCCAGATACCGCCATTCTACAGGTCATTCTCCATCGAAACCACATGTTTATTTGGATAAGACGACAAGTGTTTGTAACGTAAATTCAAACTAAACATTGCGAGTAGAGTAATACCTTCTTCATTGCGCCTTTCGTTATTGCAAGATTGTGTCATTGCTCTTTCGTTTTTGAGATTGCGCTTTTGTTATTGCTCAGATAATGGAGTTGCCAGACATCTCCATATGACCGAGCAAGCAGCAGCTCTTTGGTCAGCGCAATGGTTGTACTATTTTCTATCAGGTTCTGGTTTTTTGCCCTCGAAATGAAGCGACAGAAATTAACACGAGTTCTGGAGGCAAACACGGAAGCCCTATATAAGAGGAAGGTGACAAGCATATATACAAAATTCAAAGTGTTGAAAAACCATCTGGAAGGCTTGAATGATATGAAGATATCTAGAGTTATGGGGATCCCTGCATCAAGAGTAAGATTTATTATCAAAAATGAAACTAAAATGAAATCGAGTGCAAAACATGTTCATGTCTCTGCTACTCAAACAATTCAGAACCATCGAAGGAGCTTGCAACAGAAGTTGGTTTTGCGGAACTAACATCAGATCATATTAATGAATTCCTAAGCAGTCATGAACAGGAACTTTCAGTTGATGAATAAGGAGCTATACACAATGATAGCAGTGAAGGCGATGTTGCAGAAATTCTTGCGGAGATTTACCCAATGAAGTAGTTGCAGTAAATGAAAGAAAGAAGGATTTAACAGAACTTCTGGAAGTAGCTGAAAAACTCAGGAGGAAGGCAACATCAGTAGAAGTGGATGGGGAAGAGCAAAGAAACTTCGCTCATTCCACCAATCAATTGAGGCATTCATGAGTTACTATAAGAATAAATGAATTATTGGGAGTAGCTATTACATTTCATTAGTTATGATCAAAATTTCACTGTTTACAGCAGTGATAGCATTAAAACGTTCTTGTATTCTTTAATTTTGAAATCCCATTTTCAGTACGATATTCAATGTGTTAATTCTTGTTAGTGTGTCATAATTCGATATAACTGCAAAATATCAAACGAGTCTTTCTCCTCCAGTATCATGACGATAGCTTCATGAAAACTAATCTATAGACCCTACTCCCGAACCATACGTAAATAGCTTTGTTACCCTCAAACAACCACTTGTAAGAAATACAGTGCGCTCACCTCCGTAAAAAAGCAGTCTGGACCTCATTTCACCACACGCTTGAGGTTTGGAGCGCGAACGGAGGTGAGATCGTGAACTGGTCCCTAATTTTTATTATGATTACTATGAGGTTGATCACTACGATGATTACGATTTTGGTTACGATCATTTATTACTGCCGTTATCATCGTGTGCATCGCTTCTGATAGTCACCCAGTGCTACCTGTGACGGAAGAAATTCTATGTGCAAAAGGACTTGCGCTGAGAAGTTCCGTCGGGTCTGCCATCAAGGCCCGTGGTTTAGCAAGAGGACGAACATTTATGCTCCTCTTGTGCTATCCTCTCCTCTTCTCTAATTTGTACTTTCCGTGTTACTTTTTTCACTAGGGTGTCCTTAATTATTAATGTTTAAAACCTAGAAACTATTAACTAATCATCGTCGTCCTCCTAGAGAGGCGACGCTAAACTTACCTGTGTCGTCTTCCTTCAGAGGCGACGCTTAACTTACCTTTGTCGTCCTCCTTCAGAGGCGACGCTTAACTTACCTTTGTCGTTCTCCTTGAGAGGCGACGCTTAACTTACCTTTGTCGTCCTCCTTGAGAGGCGACGTTAACTTACCTTTGTTGCTCTGCCAGAGAGTCTATTTATTAACATACAGTCTTCAAATAGGCTGTCCGTAATTTAGGTGGTATTAATTACTTTAAGGTATTACCAAGGCCTTCTGTACTACCTTCTGTGTTCTGTTGCACCACATGAGCCTTGCACCTTAATCGCCACTAAAAGAGGAGAAACCTCACTGAGGATAAATTCCTTAGGTGATTTTCCACAAACCTGTAAATTAAAATAAGTTTCAGAATCATATTGACTTAATTACTTCAACCCTTGATTATCACCCTATTTTTTACCATTAAACCTTTCCTGTCACAGTATAACTGCACTTCACTGCCGAAGCACCTTCCTTTGTTCCTGCATCTTCGTTCTTTCGTCACGTAGAGCAAGCCTTTTGCTCCGAATGCAGAGCGTTGAGCGGGTAAGAGCTTTTCTCAGATTTGTTCAATTCTGTTAATTAAAAACGTGCTATTTACTTTCATCCAGTTAATGTGACATACTAACTACCTCAACTTTTCTCTCCTCGTGCAGTAAACACTTGCACATCTCTCCTACTTTTGCTCTGAGTCCAAAATCAGGACGCCTGGAAAACCTTTTCAATCGCTGGCTGAATAACAAGACGGCGTTTCTCTTCCAATTGGCGCAACCTTGAACAAGGTTCCCTACTCTGCGACAACACCAGCGTCTTTCTTCGACTCGACATTATCATCGTCAAAGACTCGCTTGGACAAGCCTCATTGAACCTCCTCGCACTGGAGCGTTGAATCGTGCCTGAGCACGGTTTACTTAGCGACTTCGTTCCTGTTTATCCGCCCAGTGCAGTAACATTAAAAAAATTAAACCTGCAGTGTGTGTTATTCACACACTTTCTCTGAATGTTTTTGTTATTGCGCTACTTCCGTCTTTGCTCAAAGTTTCTGGAACGCAACACAGCAATGACGGAGGTATCACTGTAATTGTATCATCAAATTTCGTACTTTAAAACAATAAACTGCTAATATCTCACAAACCCAAAAGTGTTCTGAAAATTTCATAGAAAGAAAACTGTTCATCTGGCCATATTCTGCTTGTGAAATTGTGTACTTCTTGTCGTAAAACATCCTGCACAAACTAGCATTATCTCCGTTACAGTTATCAGCCAGCAGGTTGTAATCATATTAACTTAATATATCTGAACACGTCAGTGGTTTGCTTTAATCGCAACCTCATCAGAAACTTTCAAACGAAGGAAATTCCGATACAATTTTTCATTTTTACTAAGAATACGTTTCGGAGGCCAGCTCCATCATCAGTTCACACGAAAAACAAAACAATTTCGTCTGAAATATAAGATCAAAGTAAACTGAATTCTAGGTGCTAAAAATATATCATGAAAGTAAAAATACAAAGTATGAGACGGACAAGAACAAAGAATGAAATACAGAAGCACAGAAAGAATACATGTAACACATAAGTATGAAAGGAAATTAGGCTGGTTCTGACGAGGAATCTACCTATTCACTATTTGCAAAGGGTTCTAACTGTCCATATTGTTCAAATGAGGGTTTCGCTTGAAGATATGCAAGGACTAAAATTCTAAGGTGATACGGGGTTGAAACTGAGTCTAAAATTTTGCAATCGGCAGGAGATATAGGAACATTGCATTATTAACTTAATTATGTAATAACTAAGTAATGATAGCTTTTTGAATATAAATAGTGTTCACTTTGCTTGACAACGAACTATTGTGACATAAAACGTACAACAGTCTTTAAATGTGCGTGTTCAGTTGAAATCTATTATTTATTTCCCGCAAAACAATGAAATGCGAATGAGATTCTCACATCTTATCATGACGAAAATTACGACAGCGGTACATAATTGTACGATTCGTAATGTTTTTGTCTTCTTATCCAAATAAACATGTAGTTTCGATAAAGAATGATCTGTAGAATGGCGGTATCTGACATGAATCGCAGGTGTATGCAAGATCTGGCAGTATCTGGCATGCAGCACAGGTGATCATGCTAGAAGGGGGGCATCGACTAGCTTTTGACACTAGCGCTTCCGGGTCGGAGTTCATGACTTCTGATCAGGGCGACTACTGATGGGGGAAATCCCAAAAATCTGAGGTAAACACTTGTAGTCTCGGGGAATGGGGGAAAATTTCAGAAAAGCGAGTAAATCTGGGGGAATATGGTTAGGAATTTTTTTCATGCAAAAATGTTTAACTTGAATTATTTTGAATTATGCAATGACGTATTGTCATTCGAATGTAGATGTTTATGATGCAGAATAGGAAATGCCTCTTCAACGACGAACAACAGGCGATTTAATTAACGATGTCTGAACGAGGATCGAAATCGTTAGACTTGCAAGATTCACATCGGAACAGTCTCATGCTACAGCTCAGACTCGAACTCGAGCGTCGAAGAGTTCGCTCTGTAAAAGGCCGATAATGACTGTGTGACGGTTTCTATCTGCCTTTCAGTCAGCGAATACCTAAAAATTACCATTTCATTAACTTAAATTGTGCGTTAAAAGTGTGGTAATTAGTGATCTATATTTTATTTTTGATTAAGACATTTTTTAACTTGTTTTTTTTTTAAAGATAGAACGCAAAAGCACTCGAAGATTAATTACATGCGTGCTTTGAAATTTAAAGATGTTTAAAATGTGCGGCAGCCCAAGTCTTTTTTTCTTATATCTTGGAGACTTATTAACCCGTTTTTTATACTTTTTAGAGTCGCAATATGCAAATTTGGAGTGTCTTTGTTGAGAAACTTTTGAGCTTTGAAATTTCTTTGCTGTCTTGGATTGATATGTTATCGTTTGTGCGCCTAACACTCCTGATTGCTTTATTCCAAAGTAACTATTATTATTATTTATCTACATTGTCACAATCAATTAGCGTTACAAAAGCTAACTCTGTAACATGCCTTTAAGCAATGGGTATCCTTCTAATTTGAATATTAAATTTGCATTTTTATAGGCAAAGCTTTGTAGGGATGATATTCATATTAAGATTTCATTATTTAAGAATTTTAATTTTTCTTCTGAAAAAATAAATAATAAATAAAGAAATAAAGAAATAATTATTAATCATGAAAATTTTTTATTTATAATAATTCTTCATCAGCTTCAGAATGTTGATTATTTTCCCATGTCGCACCAAACCAAATCATCTTCTAAGAAACGGAAGTTCTATATGCAGTTATTTAGAGATGACTGATTCACGGTTGCCGAATTGAAAACTTGACTGAAATGGAATAGTTAATTAAGCACGCAATTCAAAGGAACATAAGAGAAATACAAATTTTGCAAGTACAGGTCCTGAGATCTTGCACTTTATGGTCAGAGAGCCCTAACAAATTGCCAGAGCGAACTCATTTTTGGAGCATATTTTGCCCAACACGACCAGCCATTCTCAAGTATTGGTCATTCCTTATAGGTGGGTAAAACAATTTACCCTCAAAGTAAAATAACTCACAAGCTGTCATTGAAAAGGAGAATATTAAATTTTTTTAAAACAGGTGATACAGAGGTAGATGATTTCTAAAGTCTAGTACAATGGTCAGATTAGAGGATAGCTACCTGTGGGCCCGAATAAGTCCAACGACTTCAAGGGCATCCTACCATCAACGTTCTCCTAGGATGTACAGTTATGTGTAACCTAATTTACTTACCTAGTTACGCATTAGACTAATGAATGAGATATTTAACTTGATATTGGATGCTTCATTATACAAAATAGTTTCTACGGACTCAGTGTTTACAGTATATTCTATACAGTAACAGAATATGCTATGAACGAGCAGACTGAAGATCAGCGATATTAATCATGGCAAATTACACTATCAGGACCAGTCATGTAAGAGACAAGATTTGACTTGGTGATCTTAGACGACTAGTATTCTGATAGGAAATGAGGCTCAAGATTTCTTTTGAATACCTTGTAAGAATTACTTTCACGGATCTCCGAAGGAATTGAGTTCCAAGTTTTAGTTCCAACGAAGAGGATACTGTGTTGCGACCGTGCCTTTGAATGATAAGGAAGCATGAATTGACTTCTATATCGAGTTAAATTGTCGTGACGACCAGTTTGTGCAGTTAATAATTGTTTTAGGTCATTGTCGTCATTCATGGTCAATGTTTTATAAACGAAATTACATGTGGAGAGTTTGTAGAAATCCGTAAGTTAAAATGTTTGGAATATTTTAAATGAATAATTTGTGTGAGTATTGTATTCTAGATTCTTTACCGCTCTGATGGCTCTTTTTTGCAGAGTAAAGAGTATATAGATTCTGTTTATATCAGTTCCGTGCCATGCTTCTATTCCGTATTGCAAGTATGGTGAAATGAGCGTTCGGTAGAGCATTTGCAAAGCTGTTTCAGGCAGGAAATTTTTAACTCTAATAAGGATTTCGATGGATTTTGAGAACTTAGGACTAATATGGGCGATGTACTCTTTGAAGGTACGATGTTTAGCTATTTTGATGCCCAGGAATTTACATTAGTTGGTTCCTTCTATTCCACCTTCGCCAATTTTCATGCGTGGGAGAAATAAATTTTCCTGGATGATAATTTGATATATTTTGTTTTATCGATATTAAGGCTTATTTTATTATCTTCAAGCCACAATGAAACCTTATGGATTTCATTATTTATGCTCTCCGCAATCAGAGCGGGATTTTGGTTCGAAAGGAGCTCAGAAAGCGTGCTGTCATCGGCAAAAGTATGAATTGGAAAAATGATGTCGAGTAAATAGTAGCATTGATAAAAACTAGAAATAGGAGTGGCCTAAGGACAGATCTTTGTTTAGCTCCATGGCTAATTGTCTGTGGGTTCGATTTCGCATCTTCAATGATAACGTATTGCTTCTGATTTGTGAGGTATGATTTGAACCAATCATGGACAACCCCTCGAATGCCATAACAGTGTAGTTTCGAGAGTAAAATGATATGGTCCACACAATCGAATGCTTTTCGAAAGTCAAGAAATACAGAGAAGACAGGCTTTTCTTTTCAGAAATCAGAATAAAGGTATTGTAAATGATTTAAAATGGTCAGTGTTGTTGATTTATTAGAGAAAAAACCGTATTGTTTATAATGGAGAAATAATTTTTGCACAAAGAGTTCACTTTTTTAAACACAATTTTCTCGAATACTTTGCTAATAATTGGTAGCACGGAGATAGTTCGATGATTGTTTACACAGGTTTTTTCACCATTTTTAAAGATAGGGGTTACTCTAGCAACTTTGAGGGAGTTCGGGAAAGTGCCAAAAAGAGAGACTGGTTAAAAATATTGGATTTGAGCGGAGCAACAATATCAATTATAGCTTTGAGTACTTTAGTCGAAAACGTTTGTAACCCACTCGATTTACTTTTCAGGTTGTTTATGCACTCAATTACATCGCAAGTGTTGGTAAGCGTAAGGAAAAAGGAGTTGTGTTCACGAATATGATCCAGGTATTCCAGGTGATCAGGAGGTTCACTTGGAATACCAATGGCTATTGTTTCCCGTACGTTTACGAAGAAATTGGTAAGAAGATTACCAATCTCTTTCTTCTTATAGAATTTAACATTATCTATCTTGAACAAAATATTCAATTAGCTTTCTATCGGCGTTATTCGGTTTCTGGCAAAAGTTAAGTATGCGCCAAGTCTTTTTAACGTCAGCTTAAAATTTAGTAAACTTGCGCGAAGAGTGTCTCTTTTTTGAAGGCCTTATGTGGTTTGTCACATAGTTTCCGAATCTGTTAGACATTTCTCTAGATATTTGTCTTTCGCAAAGAAGGGCTAGGTACGCTTGACGTTTATTCATATTTATCACGATGTCTTTAGTAATCCAGGGCTTTTGTTTATTTTTCGGTATCACTGTACGAGATACAATGGAGCAACCCTGATTGTGGGCGGTCATTATAGTTTCAGTCAACTTTACTACTTCTTCATCAATGCTCGTTGCTTTATTGTTTTGTTGAGAGATGTGCAATGTTGGCATTAATTCTTCTAGAACGGTGTGCATTTCTTCTAAATTTGATTCGTTTACTTTACGAAATAAGAATATTTCTGCCCGTTGCTTGGTGCAAGCAATATAGAAATTTTTCTCAATAAAAAATCAGGAAAATGATCTGATAAGTCAGAAGTAATTATTCCAGCAAGAAAATCAGTTAAGTCTGTCATGAAAATATTGTCTAACAGCGTAGCAGATTCTGAGGATATTCGTGTAGGCTTGTGATGATCGTATGGAAAGATTCAGACTGAAAGGCATTTAGGATATTAGAGATTGGTTCACAGCTTTCATGTTTCAGTAGATCATAATTGAAGTCACCGCATATTATCATGTCATTGTATAAGGACCTGTTTAACTGAGTAATAATACGATTGAGATTATTCAGGAAGGGTACAGGACAGGCTGTAGGAGGCCTATTCACCGTTCCAAGCCCAATTCGCTTACCATCTCTAGTCATTTCTACGAAAAGTTACTCTATTTGATCCCGATTCATAGTTGCACTTGCTATGAGTCTCGAGTCTATGTGCTTAGATATCATAACGAATGGTAACTATAATAATTTCCCAATCTAACCATGTCTTTGTTTCTCGTGATGTCAGTCACGTAGCCAGCTTTCGGGGAAGTTAATCACATCTAGGTTATACTTAAGTTCAGTAATAGTACATTGTATCTTTTCCAATTTTGGATAGAGGGACCTACAGTTCCAACACAGGAGCGAAAAATCATTGCGAGTTGTTCGAATAGATTCGTTGAATTTTGATATATTAGTACACATGCTGTTTTCAGTTTTCGTTCAGGTATGGATCTAGTCTGTTCAAATGATTAAGATCTGGGTTAATTTTATCGGATACATCAGCGTGATCAGTCATTTAGAATTACGAACCAGTAAGTAATATATAGCTTAACAAAGAAAAAATTTGAAATACAGAGTCAGGATAAAAAAGGTATTCCAACCAAAACCTACCTTAGGAAGTTAGAGAGAAAATGAATAAATTTAGCGCGATTTCGTGAGTACACACTCAGTCCATGAGCGGATAATATTGAAGTTCAATATCACCACATTGTTGAGTAAAAGTTGCTGAAGGCGTTGTCACAAAATTCACACACATCAGGTTGTAAGTTATTAAATATTTGGAGACATTGACAAATCTAATCAGCGACAGTTTGATGTTTTGAAAGGGACATATATGAATGAGGTGATAGTAACATATCTAATCGTATAAAAAACGCGATTGATTTTGGAGGAGAGTAATCAGATTTTTACGCAAATAATCACCTTTCTGGTAAAATTACGTACACACAAGTTGGGAAAGCTAAAAAGGTGGAAATCTAAATTCCATCACAACATTGGTAAGTACAATTTGCTGAAGTCGTTGTTGCAAAGTTCACATACATCTGTCATAATTCTACACATACATCTGTCATTCAACTGACAAAATTGAGGTGAAAGTGATATACCTAATCTCACCAAAGTTAGAATTTATTTTGAACATTGAATACTAGAACATGGAATTACAGTACGAGCTCGTATAAGGTTATAATATTTAGGGGTCTGTGACATTTCTAATCAGAGACACTTAGATAACATGACAGTGACATGATATCTCATTGAGGTGATCACATAAGCCTAATCACCCGAAAACTATTTCGATGACATGTCCAGTTGCAGCATAAGGTATTGGTCGAGCTCTCCCGACTTGTTGATCTGATGACGTCTTGAATCCGGTTTTCCGGGGTTAGAGACGAAGATGTTTCCGTCCTGAGTTCTCGAGATTCCCATTTTCTATGGGAACTTCTTTCTGGCTACTCTCAAAGTGTACATGATGTTAGCTCGTGAAGGTATGAGACATTCATTTATGAAGAACTTTGGTTTATTTGCTCGGCGGTGAGAATTTCACGTTTCTTGTTTTAATGCTTTAGTTCGAAAGCAATGTTTCTTCGATCTTCGTTCCTAGTTACTGGTTTTCTCCCCATTCTTTTAGCTGACGTGTTGTCAGTAGTACCGAGGTCGACGTTGAAATTCTCCATCAGGAGCTTGCAGACTGCTTCTTTGCAGCTTTCGTTCGCGTGTGAGTGTGATTGTTCCCCTCCAGAAATGACGAAAGTTCATTTTCTGTTTTCTGAATCTCTGCGTTCTTCCTTTTTCTCCAAGCGATGGAGACAGGAGACTAGGATATTTTTCTTCTTATTCTGGTCTTCGAGAATTTTTCTTTTGTTATGCTTCTTTTTCCGCTAGTGTTTCAAACAGTGTTTTAATGTTGCTTATTTCATTTTGCAGTTTTTCTATTTCACTTTTAAATTTTGTCATTACCGAGTTGAAGTATTTTATTAGGACAAAAACCACTTCCCTGACGTCTTTTGTTAAGCTAGACACATCATGATGTGGACCAAACTTTTACTGAAACTCACTGCTGCTGTTACTGCTGCGGCATCGTTTTTTAGGTGCCATCTTGAAGATTGTGAGGAATAATTGCACGAAGCCCTCACACAATCGAGTTTAAGGAAAAAACGAGATAAGTCTTCGCAAAATTTTTATTAGAACTATTAAGTAGCTGCAACAGAGCAGCGTAACTAACAAAATTTAATGGAGGTAATCGCCTTCGCAGCGAGACCTAATAATTTCGCAGCGTGTGCGTTTTAATTTTATTTATTTAAGATTTTACATTTAAAAGATTGGGTTTGCACGTTTATTACGTTTAAAATGTGCCTGATCGCACAGTTAAAATAGACAGCCAGGAGTAAAATTCCGCTTGACCACGTAGGCAAGATAGAGCCAAAATCAAGCGCGGAAAAGTAGGGTTGCTGCTTGATTTGAAGGAGAAGGTGTCGGCAACTGAGGCGTCAAAGTAGCAAGACACCGTCACGCAGGGAGCCAGGCCGCAGAAAGCAGACTGCCGCGAGCGGAACGGAAGGGCCACCAACACCCAGCACGAGCTGGAAGACAATTAGAAAGATATGAAGACAAAAACCAAAACAAACAAACGAACAAGTTCCAATACAGATTCAAACAGCAGCCTAATAACGCCTCCCTTTTGAATTACCTAAGGTAAATCCCGCAATGGAGTAGACTGAGTTGACGACCAAGGCGAAGGACCTGCGCTGCGAAGCCAAGCAAGTACTGCAGGAAAGAATTAAAGCAGTGTTAGACTTTAGACTTAACGACCATTACGAGGAACTGATGCTACAAAATTACAACTTGATTTTCGACACAATTTGATGAACACGAATTATCGAACAATGAACAATTAATTAATAATGCAATACACACCTGAGCTTATAAATGGCACTCAGTGTAGGAACTTTTAGGCGAAGAGTTAATTGTTATGAAATTTAAGTAGAAATCAGTAAGAGGAAAGTGTCTATGGCGAGAAAAATAGTAAGTATAGTAAGAGATTCAAATGCTTTAGAAATAAGGTAAATGAGTACGGTTCGATACCAGGTCGCTGGCGCAACCTAGAAGCTGGATGAACCGCACTCTTTTAAGTTAATAGTTAAGGTTACCGCAGTGACTTTAGATAAAGGCCAACTGGCCAAGTTAGTTGCCAAAGACACTTAGAAAATTTAAGCAAAAGGTACGCAACGTAAATTAAGGAAAGAAATCATTCACACAAACACAAATAATTAAAGAGATAATAGACATAGGAAGAATTTAAGGAAAATGAATTGCCCAAGTTCTAGCCAAGTACAGCCTCCACCAACGTCCCGTCTCAAGCGATGGAAACCGCAGCGTCTGCCACGACGCAGCCCGATGCTCCACTCAACACCATCAGGTCGAAGGCTTCGAATCCGCCTTCACCAAGCTGAACCACTGACAAACCTAAACTGGCTGCATTTAAAATACCAAGGTAGACAACCTTTTGCGGTAAGTTAAGAGTTTTAAATACTCGCAAGAGTTCACAGGTATGCCAAGGAGTTTAAAATCATTCTCTCTAGACCTCCTGCCACAACGACCCACCTCTGCATCGATACGACCGGAACAGACAAAGCCACAGAGACTCACGAACCAACGCTCCTGACAGAGGAACACCAGACGTACAACTTTGAGGAATTATTTCCGATATGATTGAGGGAAGGAGCTCGGTTCTTTCTGTAGATAAGGATTAAACACTTCCATCACTCTTTTTAGAGAGAATAGTATAGTTTTGGCTTGATAATTTTGTGTATGGCAGGTTTAACACCTTGACTGCGACTACTAAATATTAAGTTCAATGCCAAACTCAAATTTAAAGTCATTTGCAGTAAACTATTTTGAAAATACCAAACATGAACTGGATCGTGCCTTCATTTAGCTTTGATTAAGTATCTATGAAAATTCAATTTGCCACTACTGGTCGCTCAGCAGCATTGTGGAAATTACCTCCGTGTACCACTGGTGGCGCACGTCGCAGTCAAAGTGTTAAACCACATTTGGATTCTCATGGCGAAAGTGGGTACCCATTTAGGTTAGGAGTACATTCTATCTAACCAAAAGGGGCACTTTATTTTGGAGCGAGGACAGCGAACGTCCTCACTGCAGGGAGTCATTGAGCCTAATTTACGAACAGCCTGAACTCAAAATACAAAAAATGGTTGCCAGTAAGCGTGGTAAAGGAAACACCTAAAATGTTCATATGGACTAAATATACATTTAGAAAAGTCAGCTTCTAGTTAATATGTACCGTAATGTTTTTTCTTTACTTTTGGCAGAAAATGGGTAAATTTCTTTAGTAAATCTGGAAGTAATAGAACAACCTAGGTGGCAAATTTAGCCTAGTAACAGATAAATGGAAGCTAACGAACTCGGAAATAGTAGCAAAGAATGAAACAAATAGATGCCGTTTGACTAACTGGTATCAGTTGATCAACACACACACATTTCAAAGAGTTGCGTAATTTGTAAGAGTCTTCAAGCCTCTTTACTCGTTTCTGATAGAACAAGTGATATTTAGTCGAAGTGGAAATAAAAAGCCTTTAGGCTTAATTTTGCATTGAATTTATTAGTATTGTATTCATACAAGATGCAATTGAAAATTCTTGATAAACTGTGCGGGGCCATTATTTTGACATAGTAAATGAAGATAAACATTTGCCGTCCATGTTCATTAAAATACAAGACTTAGGCGACATTTTCCTTAACGATGTAAATTATAATATTTATCACGTGTTCGGGAGTTAGTTTGGCTAAAACGTTAGTTTATTAGTTCTATAGCAGTTAGCATTTTTTGTTACTCATTAGAAAAATGGTGCAGAAATTGTTCAAAATTGGAAAATCAAGCAGTGAAAGGGAAAAACAAAAATAAACCACTTCACGAGCAAATATCTATTAACAAAAAGGGTTGCAAACCAAGCGTTTAGAAAGTAATTCAGAACGCTAGTAGAAAATAGAGTACTTGAGTTACAATCATGTTACTTGAAGCTTTGAGGTTTTCAAATTGCATTTCAAATTAATTCCCTTCACCCAAACGTACATTGCATTTTCCTTTCCAACTTTTCATCGCTATCACTGCCGTGGTTCTTCTTTTAGTTGAATCGTATATTAAATACACCCGTTTTTCACAGAGTACGAAAACTTTTTTACCATAGCAATGAACTGAGTTCAAAAAAGTGAACTCATCAAACTGAAGTTTAAAGTTTAAATCAATAAGCACAGAAATTCATTCATACCATGTGAAATAGTGCATTGCTCTGTTCAAATAACCTGCAATAACTTTAATTCACTAAACCCCTGGAATAATTACAAAGTAAAACTTTACGTTCCTGAAGGAAAATTTATTAAAGAAATTTTTCCTATCGCTCAGCCTTCCAACAAAAGTAATTTATACTCGCTGTAGACATTCAAAATGTATAAAATTATTTTTGCAGTTTATGTCACATTCATCAGCGTTTAACTTTTTGTAAATTAAAATTTGGTTCCCATTATAGTGTTAACTGCTGCTAAAATTGCGTATTTCTTTGAACAAAAATTTTCCACTATTTTGAAGGGTGATTTCTCGTTAATGATAGGCCGAAAAAACAAAAGTTGCAGAATATTTAATTTCTGTGTCTCAACCTTTTTTGTCGCGATAAACATTTTAAAAACATTTTGAGAGGCTAAGCGTGGACGGAAAGTTTCTAGAAAGTGTTACGCTGGGTCTGGAAATGCGTGGCAGCCTTTCACTAAAATGGATGTTTCTTTGAAGTTTCCGGCTACTCCAGCCAACACCCAAATAAATGAGCAGAAGTTTTCCCAGTAATTGGGCCATTAATGAAGTACAGCTCTCCAACCTACAGTAAACATTTAGGAAAGTACAAAAAACGAATGGTGAATTTTTTTACTTCTTTCAATTTTTGAAACAGAATATACTTCTGACATCAATAAAAGTTGGGGAAGTGCAGTCGTCTGTCAGCTAATTTTGATTTATAATTTTCAGTAGATATTTTTTGCAGCTCAAGTCTTTAGGTAGAAATTTAATTCACTCTTAAAACTACTGACTACTTAATTTAAATAATGTATTGCTCCCGAACATTTTGTATTCTACGACAGAACTTTCATCTCAAGCAGTGTTTCCCAAACTTCTTTAGACTAGCGCCCCCTTCATGTTAAATTTATCTAACTCACATTTCATTCCCTGAAACACAATATTTTAAAGTTAATACAATTATAAACAATTAGAATTTAACTTTAATCCTTTTAATGAGATGGATATGCTCGGTGTTATTTGACCATTTTTTTTTTTTTTTTGCTCAATGCTAATGAGAAATACTCGTAAATCTCCCCTTTGGACTATCTGGAGTCAATTTCTTTGTTTACTGAGAAGCTGCGTTACTGCGCTTAATCCACGTTCAGCCTTGTATGAAAACGAAAAAGCGAGGAATAAAGTTTCACTACCTCCCACTACTTCGGATACTCTTCAGAAATTACTCTTTGTAACCGAAATTCATGGTATGTTTTTTTAATAAGAGGTTTAATTCGAAATCGTTTTTATGCTAATAGCTTTTCTTGTATTGAAGAATTGTTCTCGCTTTTTCAAGTGTCTGTAAATAGATTTAGCCGCCAGTCTGTTACTTCCATTTTATCAAATCTTGATAGCTTCGATTCATGTCTTCATGCAAAGATTTCTAATGATTACAATAAACCAGGATGTCATCATCCTGTACAGATGTGCCAACTCCTCATTTTCTAGCTCGCTGAGATTTGGAAATTGAAAAAAATTTCGGAGGCCGATATTATTCCTAAAAAAGAGTAAGCTTGTCAGTGAAACTGCGAATCTTCGATTTTGCCTTGAAAAGATTTACATCACTTCCCTGTAGTTGCAAATTTAAATCGTTAAATATGTGTCAAATGAGTCTGTCAAGTAGGCGATAATACTATTGCAACCTACACTGAACGAAATAATAGCCCTATTTTGAAACACCCATGTGCATCTGACGTTTGTCCCAAAACCGAGACATGCAGATGCATCATCAATGAAACACCCAAGATTAGGATGCATACCAGTGTCTCCAGACCCGATTTAGAGACGCTCTAGTGTCTCATTAAAAGTGCTGCAGTATCTCATCGATGAGACACTTGGGCTTGAGCTTGATGCATATACAACTGATGTCTAACACCAAACTCTACGGATATTAAGCTGTAACATCGCACTGCCAAGCAAGGTTGACGCTTCCAGAACCATGAAGGAACTTGGAAACGCTAACGTATTCTTGAGCTAAGCGATAGCTGCTGCTGGTGACATCAATACTTGGTCTTAATCGCTGAACGCTGAGGAGCTGCGCCAGGAACTGCACTCGTCTTCAGCAGTATGACCTGATCATGCCACGCAACACTTCTCGTTCAACTCAGAGCAGTAGCGATTAACTTCCCCTGAAGAGACCATCTTGACAGTCTTTAGGAGAAAACCATCTTAACTTCCCCTGAAGAGACCATCTTGACAGTCTTTAGGAGAAGTTATGTAAGTAGCAAAAAATTTTATTTGCTCAGGCTTACATTCACTGAAAACTTATTTAACTAAAGTCAGTTTTGAGTGGTGACTAAGCTATTACATTATCATCGCCAATAAAAGATAGGCAGCATTTTGAGACACTTCGCGCTCATCGAGGGGTCGCACTTCCGATGAGACATCTACTCTCTTTTTGAGACGTTCTGGCTATCTATGAGACACCTGAAAAGCCGTGAGACACTTAGAGAGGCCAAAATTTCTTTCAGTGTATGAGATCATCACTTAAGGCGCAGAATTTATTTTGCTATAGAAACTTCACTTCGGTGTTAAAAAGGGAAAAAAATCGTTTCAAATAATCTCCTTTGGAAAGCCGCCTTACTTCGGTGTATAACAGAAGACAATCAAATTCTCCATTCGTTTCCATTTTCTTGACAGAGTCTGAATATTTGAGAATTGAGGGGTTGACATTTTATTTTGTTTACTGATTTGATAACAGCGTCAAGAGATTTAGAAAGACGATCGCTGCTTAAGTTCTTTGCAACCAAATACTGTCGGTGAATTACACAATGAATCGTAAATACACCAAGTACATTATTCAAATAAGAAAGAAACCCTTTGTATTTCCAAGTTAATACGGGAGCTCCGTCTGTTGCACAGGCAATTATATTTTACAGAAGGGATGCCTCTTTCTTTTAAGAACAGCTCAACTGCTCCAAAAAATAGACCCACCTCGAATATCTGTTTCAAGTTCTTTTGTGAACAGCAATTTTTGTACTACTTCACTGTCATTAATGAACCGAACATATCCCATAAGTAGTGCTTCATTGTTTGACAGTGTGGACTCGCCTAACTGTAGGCCAAATTGTCGTCTTTTCAGTATGTTGCATAAAATGTCTTCAACATATCTGAACACGTCAGTGTTTGCTTTAATCACAACCTTATCCGAAACTTAAAAACGAAGAAAATTCCGATACAATTTATATTCTTTACAAAGAAAACGTTTCGGAGTCCTGCTCCATCATCAGTTCAAAAAAAAAAAAAGAATTACGTCTGAAAAAAATACCAAAGTACAATGAATTGTACGTACTAAAAATGTCTCATCAAAGTTAAAATACCAAGTATGACACGAACAAAAACAAAGAATAAAATGCAGAAGCACACAAAAAAAATACATGTAAGAAATCAGTATGAA
Source organism: Platorchestia sp. MABIK (assembly GCA_014220935.1). Lineage (NCBI taxonomy): Eukaryota > Metazoa > Arthropoda > Malacostraca > Amphipoda > Talitridae > Platorchestia > Platorchestia sp. MABIK. Next base: position 13,639 of record JACJUY010002229.1, on the reverse strand, counting down.
ATACGGCTTGTACTGACGGGTATCTACCTATTCACCATTTGCAATGGGTACGAACTGTCCATATTGTTCATATCTGGGTTTCGTTTGAAGATATGCAAGGATTCTAAAATTCTGAGGTCATAAGGGGTTAAAGCTGAGTTTAAAATTTTGAAATCGGCAGGAGATATAGGAACATTGCATTTTCGGCATGATTTCGCACTGCAGAATGCGATGGGTGTGATAGTTGGTTACCAGAACGGAAGCTTCTACCTCTATGCTCTGCCGCTCTGATATAAAAATTTCGTGACGTCATACCGACGTACGAAAATGTGCACTGCACACAACAATAAGAGTACACCAAAGAGGTTCGCATATCAGTGGGAAGCATATCTTTCTACCGAAAAAAAGAAGCAAATTTGAAATTATTAACCTGAGTGACATGTAAAGTAAAATTATGGAAACATTTCGCACACAGTAATTTCAATTCACGTGACAGTTTATCAGACGGTGCCCCAAAATACGGAAATGAACAGTACAATCGGTCTTTACTGTTAACTTCGGCAGCTTGTGACTTGTATTGCTTTGACAACAATTTTTTTAATTTGCGAATTAATAAGACCCGGTGCAAACCCATTAGCCGTAAAATATGATAGTTGGAATTCAAATTCACAATGCACGTATTTAAAAGTTGAACATACTTTGTAACCCCTGTTAATTAAAGTTAGGATACAATGAATTTTGAAATTTGTCGAACAAAAACTGAAAAAAACTAGAGCCTCATCCTGTAAAAGTGGGCTTGCGATACACAGACGTCTGAAACTGATCTATACCCTTAGTCACGAGACTATATATCCCCCTGCGAGAAACTATTGATGTATGTTTGAAACAGGTATTTTCGGAGGGTAGGTCGAAATTTATGGGCCTAACTAGTTAAGTGTTCAAAATTTTACCACAACTCTCAGCGATGCACTCTTTCTTTATCTTTGCAAGGAAATTTTACAAACACACAGACGGCCTTGCAATGGGACCTTTAGCCCCATCACTCGCCAACATATTTATGTGTTTTCATGAAACCAAAGGTTAAAGGAATGTCCTTCTGACTTTAAGCTGGTTTTCTACAAACGGTACATGGACGAGACCTTTGTTCTTTTTAGCTATCCATCACATGTCGATCAGTTTTTGAACTACCTTAATCTTAAGCATAAATCAATAAAATTTACAGTGGAGGTGGAAAAGAATGACACATTGGCCTTTTTAGACTGTCTCGTAACTAAGGATATCGATTAGTTTCAGACGTCTGTGTATCTCAAGCCCACTTTTACTGGATTAGGTTCTAGTTTTTTCAGTTTTTGTTCGACAAATTTCAAAATTAATTGTATCCAAACATTAATTAACAGGGGTTACAAAGTATGTTCAACTTTTAAATACGTGCATTGTGAATTTGAATTCTTACGATCATTTCTTTTACGGCTAATGGGTTTCCGCCGGGTCTTATTAATTCGCAAATTAAAAAAATTTTTGTCAAAGCAATACAAGTCACAAGCTACCGAAGTTAACAGTAAAGACCGATTGTACTGTTCACCGTCCGATAAGCTATGTGGGGCACCGTCCGATAAGCTGTCTCATGAATTGAAATTACTGTGTGCGAAATATTTCCATAATTTTACTTAACATGTCACTCAGGTAGATAATTAAAAAATTGCTTCTTTTCTCCGGTACAAAGACATGTCTTCCACTGATATGCGAACCTCTTTGGTGTACTCTTATAGTTGTGTGCAGTGCACGTCTTCGTACGTCGGTATGACGTCACGAAATTTTATATCAGAGTGGCAGAGCATAGAGGAAGAAGCTTCCGTACTGGTAACCAACTATCACACCCATCGCATTCTGCAGTGCGAAATCATGCCGAAAATGCAATGTTCCTATATCTCCTGCCGATTTCAAAATTTTAGACTCAGCTTCAACCCCTTATGACCTCAGAATTTCAAAATCCTTGCATATCTTCAAACGAAACCCGGATTTGAACAATATGGACAGTTCGTACCCATTGCAAATAGTGAATAGGTAGATCCCCGTCAGTACCAGCCGTACATCATACTTATTTCTTACATGTATTTTTTGTGTGCTTCTGTATTTTATTCTTTGTTTTTGTTCGTGTCATACTTTGTATTTTAACTTTCATGATACATTTTTAGTATTTACAATTCATTGTATTGAAATTTTATTTCAGACGTAATTCTTCTTTTTTTTGAACTGAAGATGGAGCAGGACTCCGAAACGTTTTCTTAGTAAAGATGATAAATTTTATCGGAATTTTCTTCGTTTTTAAGTTTTTGATGTCTTCAACATCTTTAGACACTTCATCAATTATTTTTTGAACAGAATTATTCCTAAGAGGAATAAATTTGTTGACTGCCCGTGGTGAAGCATGATGCACCACTGTTTGTAGGACTTCTTCTATATCGGGCAAAGCCAAACTCGCCCATTGTATGCGGTTTTCCTGATCCAGCAATCAATTTGTAAATATTATATTAACAATCAAGTCCGTCGTCGTTTTTCTGTGATTGCTTTGTCATGAGGGAAACAGTTCTGTCGGTTCGTGAGACAAAGTAATGTCGTGGCGAAAAGTAACATTTGATGGGCATTGCATCGATGAATTAATTTCAGAGGTGGGCATCGATGCTGAAAATGTTAGTCCGATCCCGAACATTCGATCCCGGTCAATTGCTAATTCCAAATCCGATTTTTCGATCCCACCGCCAAAAATATTTAAGCGATCCCGAACTTCCGATATTCCGATCCAATAAGATTTACTAGCGATCTCCAGTTTTTACAGCGTTTTTAAAGCAATTCTGATTCAATATGAGTTTACGATGTCATTTGTATACTGAGACTCCAATCTATACTGATTTAGAATAGAACAGATGGATGTAAAATTAAGTTTTTTTATTTGTTATATGTCAAATACCAAATGGCAACATGTCTACTCTACTGACAACAAAATTCTATTCAATTTAACTACATTATCTGAAACAAAGGCGACGCTATCTGTCCTTTTGGTTGAATTTCCCCGATCAGACCTGGTCCTGCGCGTTCACCTCCACCTCATGGGCTTTCCTGAGGAACAGAAGGTTGCCCTTCAAGAAGATGAGGGCATCGAAGTTCTCGGCAGCGAGGGTCGCCTTCTTAGGCAGGAGGATGGCCGATCCATAGCTGAACACGCGCTCGATCGAAGCGGAGCTCGGGAGCGGCGTGTCATACGGTTTTTGAAGCTGCCTACAAGAAGAAACATCTTCGCGAGAGTGATTTGTCGCCTTCGGTTTGTAATCAATTCTTTCCGTTACGGCCGGGATCGGGATCAGACTTACATTTTGTGATAGCGATCCTCGCACTTTTGATCATTTCCACCTGGAGGTTCCCATCTTCAAGTTCGATCCCGATGTCACGAAACAAGGGGTGGGGTGGCGTCAGGCGCCTTCCCCCCCCCCCCCCCCCCCCCC
>JACJUY010002228.1:87399-106479 GCA_014220935.1 Platorchestia sp. MABIK | reverse complement strand
TACAATAGCACTGTCGATCTAGGCTACACGTGTTGATGGTAGGAAGCCTACCTGTCCCACAACAACATAGCAGTACAAGCTTTGAAAGAAGTTTCAGTTGATAACTCGATTGCTTCTCTTTATTTGTTAGATGAGGTGTGACGTCCTTGAAATGGGCTACAATGGCTCCGTGTACGCTTGCCTTGAAGAGCTTCGCAGATTCTAAATTAAAAAAAAAATTTGTGCAGAAGTGAATAACAATGTCAAGCAATTTCATTCATTGACAACTTGGCATTCGCGGCTGTTATTGTTAAACCATCAAAAATACATTTGTCTATGATTTTGATTAAAGTACAAAAGTCGTAGGGAGCCAACGGCGATCTTTGTTACCTCTTCTCTTTGAGTTATTAAAGTGCTATGTTTTTTTGCTTGAATGCACAACTTCTATTCTATACTGTTCTATAAAATGACATGATCTATTGGTAATTCTAATACTCTTCGAAGGGATAATACTTTATGACTTATTAAGTGGTGTCATACTGATGTGTACAATGTGTTTTCACTATTAAGAAACGTTATCCTATTGAAAAAAATTTAAGAAGAAAGTATTAGATATTGAAAAAACAGGAGAGCAGTGAACAAAAAAAGAGTATTCTTGACATCATTGTACTGTTAAAAATTATAATTTATAGTACTGGTAAAAATGATGAAATTTTTCTCTTGACAATTGTCTTACTGCTGTAGACAATAGTATAAACATCATTGACGATTTCAATATATAATTGTAGACGATAGTATTACAGAGGAAGTACAAGTTATTTTGATCTTGATACAGACATTTATTTTTTAGTGTATGTACCATGCAGACTTTGACGTGTTTGCAACAACCAAGTCTAAATTTTCTCCGTTTTATCTACAATTTTAGTCATCCTATCCAGAATCTGTCTATAATTGAAAGGCTAAAATCATAGAAACTGTCTAAAATGTTAAACTGGGAAGACTAACATAAACATTTGAGGTTAACTTAGTTCAGAAGAAGCCCAAATTTAAGTTATTAATATTATTATTTTGTACGTTGTTTCACCACCAAAGACGCTAGCCCAAATTTAGGGTACTTTGAGATAGCAAAAAAGCATATCTTGTATCCTTAAGTTTTCAGGCATGTAGAGTTCCGTGAGAGCCAGCTGTTGATAAAAGAGGGATTTTACCGACTGGCAATGAGTAATAATAATAATGATGATTATTTTCCTCCTCCCTGCATTGTGTTGCACAAAACCGGAATTAACTAGATGTAGAATATTGCTTACAATTAAAGCAGTCATTCAGAATTTTTTTTTAAATATAAAGAGTAAAATTCCAAGGTTCTGAATGAGCAAAACAGTTTTTGGTTATTATTTAAAAGTAATCTTGAATGACTTGCGTGAGTGGAGTTAAAAGCCATCAAATGGATGCTCTATTTGACAAAAGTCTCCTCTGTTAATTAGAAAACAGCTGACAGCTTTTATGACTTATGAATGGTATCATCCCGGAAATCATTAGGACGTGCGAGTGGTATCATTCCAACCAGTCGAACTTATGATTCGTACTCATAATTTAATCAATCTTTCAGATGTATTATTCTCACAGTATTTTGGGTGTGTGATATCATTTCGGTTACTTCTAAAAACTCATTTTCTGACAACTTTAGGGACTTTTACTCATTCCGACAATCATAGGGACCTTTACTTTTTTCATTCGGTAACTTTAGAACTTTTACTCATTCCGACAATCATAGGGACCTTAACTTTTTTTATTCGGTAACTTTAGAACTTTTACTCATACTAGTGCAATGCCCGTGAATTGCAATTCTACTGTCTATACAATCTAACTAATTGATGTGTTAAATATGGATGATTTGAAATCTGTCAATTATAAAATTTCAAATTTTATTAACGATTATTCAAACGCCGTACAACGGTCAAGTTAGCTCTAGCGTCTCGTTGGCAAGCGGCATTACTTCGTCTTGCCATTTTGCATTGTTCATCCGATCGTCTTCAGCGTTTTTCTTGCTGTCAAAGTCTTGCTTCTTCTCTCTTGCAGTTGGACACATTTCTATCCATCCATTGTGGCCTCTTTTGCCGGAATTTTATTCTGAAATGTCGTCTATTGTTTCTTCGAAGCTTTTCAAGAAAATCACAATTTTGAAAACAGTAACTCAAGTTCCAAATTCTTGGGCCTTATACTAAGAGGTAGCCAGGTTACTGGTCATACGAATTTAAAACATTTCTTTCCGCATTATCAATTAAAAATATCAAAGCAACATGATGAATTTCAACAGAGAAAGCGCCAAAGAAAATTTCAATTTGTAAAAATAAGCCGATTGCGTATTCTGGAGACCATAATGCAAGTGAAAGGGAATTGAATCTCTACAGAAAAATAATGCAATAGAATAATTTCTTGTATTTCTAAAGCTTTATCCTTGTTACTATCAAAGCTATCGATTAGAAGAGGGGGTCACACGGACAGACCGACGGATGGACGCGGCTTATTATTATGGTGATAGTGATTATTCTGGTATCTTTATGAACTTTTACTCATATCATTCTGACAACTTAAAGGACTTTCACTCATATCAATTTGACAACCTTAGGGCTTTTAATTATATCATTCTGGTATCTTTACTGATGTATGACGGGCGTCATTAGGCAGGAGTATAAATGTTCGTGAAGTAACGTGAAATTTAAATTTTCCATAAAATAACCTTTATCATAAGTTCATTACTTAATTCTCATCGGACCGGCCAAGGTTACCGAATTAGTCTTCCTCGTGATGAAATATATCAAATTTGGCTCTATTATATTAAAATTCAATCATAACTATTGCTCTGCATGGGTATTCTTGCTCTTTTTGTATAATTGTCAGTGATCTTTTTAGCTTAATTTAATTTTAAATAAGGAAAATTCAAAAATCGTAGCTACATGGAAGACTAATCTCACTATTGTGGTATACACTGTTCAAGAGTTATTATTTTACCAGTGTATCAGAATGTACTGAACGGAGTAAAAAATATTGAATATAATCCTTTAGTGATGGTTTTAGTTCATTCTTTAATGTTTTAGTGATGGTTTAGAATGTGCTTTGGTCAGTTTTGTAGCACCTTTAGAGTTAATTTTGCAACGCATTATTAAAGAATGAAAATGGGCTACTTGGAGAGTTTGTCCTATTTGAAGTGGATCGATTTTCTTGCCATATTTTTTGACTGCAAGATCTCCGTTTATAAAATTCCGAAGCTGAAATTTCCTAGGGAAGAAATAAAAATACAGTATTAGGTTGAATATTCTTCCTCAGTAAATATTTACAGATTATGTGCAGCTAGTTTCTAGCTGTAAATTTATACTCTTAGTTTTGTCGTTTGTTCATGTTCGAAGAATTAAGCTGGTGTTTTTTATTCAGGAAATCATAAAATAACTTGAATTACTTGAATTACTACTAAATTACATAAAATAACTTGAATTACTACTAACTGCAAACACCTACAATTTCTTTTCCTTATTTTAACTTCGTATATTTTTTACCCCACACATGGGACCTAGGTTCAACTATTTAGGTAGTCGTAGCAGCACAGTTGGTAGCAGGCGTTGTTTCGACCGAGTTGGCTATGCTATGTAAGGTAGCACCAAGTGTAGTCAAGTCGACTCACGCTGGCACCAGTACCAAGTCGACTTACGCTGGCACCAGTACCAAGTCAACTTATGCTGGCACCAGTACCAAGTCGACTCACGCTGGCACCTGCACCAAGTCGACTTATGCTGGCACCAGAACCAAGTCAACTTGCGCTGGCACCAGTACCAAGTCGACTTACGCTAGCACCAATACCAAGTTGGCTTACGATACAATCGTTCCGACGACCATAGCAACTTCTACTCATTTCGACGAATTTAGGGATTTTCACTCATATTCCAAATTATACACCATATCAATAATTAACCCTTTATCGTCAAAGTGGATTTCAAAATCCGCTTTTATAAACAGCTCTAATGTATTTTATTCCTAGTAAAATTTGTGCCCTGACGTGTTCCTCGAAGTTCATTTTCGAGCGGCAGTCACTTCTTTGTTGTTGTGTCGGTGACTACATGATGCCGGTGGCAGTTTAATTAATGATGGTGGTTGTGGCGACGGTAATATGAGTACAAAATACAGGTTTTAAAGGGTTAAGGACTATATATTTATTTGTAATAATTGAAAATAACATTTTTTGAAAATCTGCTTCTCAGGCCAACGAGTTAGGGTTGTGTGTCGAGCAAGAATCCATAACTCCTGCGATCAAGAATGCCATTGACGTGGGCTACAGGCACTTTGACTGCGCCATGGCTTACAGAAACGAGGCTCAAATTGGCGAGGCAGTCAGGGCCAAAATAGAGGAAAGAGTCGTCAAGCGCGAGGACCTCTTCATCGTGAGCAAGGTGAGTGAATTGAACATATCGTCAGTTTGGGTTAGGGCTGGCTTTCTTTCTGGTGAGAATTTCCAGTTTTGAGCTATTCTAATAGCATTCGACCGTCAAGACCTCAGCTCCTGCTGTTTCTTTGTGAGCAAGGCGAAATAGAAATCTCGTCAGTTTGGGTTAGGGTTGTCAGATTGGTTTTCTTTCTGGTGAGAACTTTCAATTTTGGTTTTTCCTCCCCTCAGGGGGATACAATTTTTGTATGTAAGGGAATTTGCGCTCCCAGGGGGAGATGTGCGAGGGCCCGAGCTGAGAGTTAGGTAGGCCTTCTTTTTATTGAAATTAAATATTTTTTGATTTGTTACGGACTATCTTTTTTCGGTTCACTGCTATCCTGTTTTTCAGCACCTACTACTTTCTTCAACTTTTTCTTGTTTCCTGAACTTCTTTCTTAGCTTACTGTTTCTATGCACCTTGTGCATAGATTCTGCGTTCCCTCAACTCCGTCCTAAATGGTGCCTTCATTCTTCCTCTCTTGGAACATCTTTGTCGTGGTAAAGGGAGGCTAAAACTTTCTTAAATAATAATAATTATAATATTAATTTGGTCTTTCCTAATAGAATCCCACTATGAAGGCCTCAGCACCTGATAATATTGGCCTGGTTTGGGTGGTGATGGAACGTTAAATAGTGCAACACTAATAAACAAATAAACAAATGCCATGGAAAGGTATTTTTATGGTGGGCCTCATAGTTTTGCTAGGACAGAGGGAAAAACATCAATTTAATCATGAATTTTCAAACAGATATTCAATTCCCTCTAACAAGTTATGTACCATTTTATTACACTGTGTACTTAGTTAATTCCACTGTACTAAATGTACAGAGAAAGTTTCATTTAAGCAAGTTTCATTTTTTATCTGTATTTAACTGTACTGCAATATGGGTTAAAACGAAAAATAAATTATTTGTCATTCTGACTGGTAAATTAAGTTTGATGTTTGCACCAAATCACAAGTTATGTTTTTAGTTTGTCTAAAATCTATTTAAGGGATTGACTTTTCTCTTCACCAGCTGTGGAACACCTACCATGATAGAGATTTGGTGGTCCCAACTCTGAAGAAGACTCTGACTGCATTTGGTTTGCCGTACCTTGACCTCTACTTGATCCACTGGCCAACTTCATACAAGGTAAGAGGTCTTACATGTGCCTTCACTTGATCCAATTACCTGCTTCAATTAAGGCAGGATGCCCAGACAATTTGAGCAAAGAATTTATTTACCACAAGTAATACACCAAGATGATTTTTTCTTAAGGCTATTATAATGCACAATATGATTATATTACTTGTGGGCCCCAATAACTTCATCAATTTCCATGGCTTCTAGTTGATCTGTCTAGTAGATACCTGTACCTCTAGTGGATCCATTGGCCTAAAAATTACTGGTTGCGACAAAACAATTCATTATCTGACTGCAAGAATGGAAACGCTGATTGTGTTGAACAAAAATGGCCATTATCGGAAAACAGCTATCATGATAGAAAATGGGTCAAAATTTACTTGAAAATTGAAAAATCGTGTCACAGTAGCCTACAATTTTACTAAAACTTATAGAATATCCCTACAGAGTTAGGTAGGCCTTCTTGTTGTTGAAATAAAGCATTTTTTGCTATGTTAATGACCACCTTTTTCGGTTCACTGCTGTCCTGTTTTTCAGCACCTACTACTTTCTTCTTCAACTTTGATCTTAATCTTCGGTCTTAATCATCTTTCACAACTTACTGTTTCTATGCCCTTGCTGCGAAGATTCCACGTTTCCTTAACTCCATACTAAATGGTGCCTTCCTCCTTCCTCTCTTTAGATCGCATTTGTTGCTGCGAGTAGGGAGGCTAAAACTAACGACTAATCTGATCTACATATTATCAACTCTATGTATTATACTTTGTTATTCTGATGTGCAAGTGCCACTGTGAATCAGGAAACGACCCTACAGAGGGGCTTCTAAAACATGCGAGTTTGATTTTTGGGGGGAGGGAGGGGCTATGCAAAGATCTACTGATGCATGTTGTAACATTTTTCATTTCTGTAGTGAAATGTACTTTTTATGTTATATTCACTGGATTTTTTAGGCTGGAGAGGAGTTCTTCCCAAAAGACAAAAACGGCCAGATCATCCCAGGCGCGGAAGACTTCGTGGAGACGTGGCGCGCCATGGAGCAGTGCGTCCAGTTGGGCCTCACCAAAGCCATCGGAGTGAGCAACTTCAACAAGCGCCAGCTGGAGAGGATCTTGGCCAGTGGTGCCACTGTGCCAGCTGTGAACCAGGTACTTGTACTGCAAGAGGTACCACCGGAGCAACTGTGAACCAGGTACTTGTCGTGCGAGAGGTACCAGCTGAGCAACTGTGAACCAGGTACTTGTCTTGTGAGAGGTACCACCAAAGCAACTGGGAATCCGGTACATTGCCGAGGGCTGTTGGATACAGTGCTGCTGGCTGATGTGCTTTACATAACCATGTTAATTGGTTGAATATCTGGTACAAGGTTCGTCTCCACGATTTTTCTGCCCAACGAATGAGACAAGCTTGAATCTGAGTAGGTAAAATTCATTGAATGTTTGGTCAGCATACTAAATATCAGTTATACATTGTGGGTCATGTTTGTCGGGGAACATGAAAAAATTTTGACACAATATCCTCTCCGTCAGTATGAACGAATTCAGAAGTGCTCAGACACGTCTTGAAAATTGTTGAATTTAAATATTTTGTGGTTTTATAGTTGCTCTTATTTAGCCCAAAAATGTTTTAAGCCCTTAAAGTGATAAAATAAGGAGATGTGTATAAGAAAATTATCCATTCCCTGAGTGATAAAGTGGCTGGGATTTCATTCGGTTCATTTTTTTATGAAACTCCATTCTGAAAATATGGTTCATCTATTTAATAGCTATTTTTCCTTGAACGTGCCATCTACAATTGTTATACGAGAGATGACCGAGTTCACGAGATTTAAAATGTTTATTTTCTCAGTGAAATCAGTCTTCTTCTATCCCGTGTAGAAGTTAACAATAAATCTTTCTTTCAGTAAAGGCACTGCATCAATTTCATAATCATTAAATATATCAAGTTGATTTAATAAAATAACTTCTCGCCGGTCACAATTTGATGAAATAGAACTGACAGATTTTACTACAGATATACAGGAGGCTTTTGAACTCTTGAGGAAATTAACGTTGATTTTTAAGAAAATATGTTGACTCATCCGCTCAACAACTGAACTTGGCGCTTTATCCTTCGCAGGTAGAGAGACATCCCAACCTGTCACAGACAAAGCTGATCGACTTCTACAGGAGCAAAGGCATAGCCATCACCGCCTACAGCCCCTTCGGATCTCCTGCTGGGTATGAAACATGGAACTTTGTGTGCCATGGAATGAAGCTGCTCTCAAATTATCTGGCAGCTCGCTTTTGGGAACTTCTGTACTTTGGTCGAGGAAAGTTAACGAGAAATCAAACTTGTGTGCCATGGTATGAAACTGCTCTGAAATTATCCAGCACATTTCTTTCGGAAACTTCTGTTCTTCCGTCTAGAATAGTTAGCGAGCTGCTGGGGATGGAACATGTTTAAATTTACTAACTTTGTGCAGCATGGTGTGAAGCTGCTCTGATATTATACAGCTGCTTACGTTTTGAAACTTCAGTTTTTTGATCTGGAGTAGTTAACAAGCTGCTGGGCGTGGAACATGGCTAAATTTACTAACTTTGTGCAGCATGGTGTGAAGCTGCTCTGATATTATCCAGGTGCTTACGTTTTGAAACTTCAGTTTTTTGATCTGGAGTAGTTAACAAGCTGCTGGGCGTGGAACATGGCTAAAATTACTAACTTTGTGCAGCATGGTGTGAAGCTGCTCTGATATTATCCAGCTGCTTGCATTTTGAAGCTTCTGTTCTTTGGCCTAGAATAATTATAGTTAACAAGTCATCTACTTGTGACGCAAGATATAGGGTTGGTTTCAAATTCGCTAGTTTAATTAAACCTGAAGTACTGTATGTTGCTTAAATTTACTTAAATTCCATAGATTTTTGAAACAGGCAATTAACTATGTCTTTTTTTGTAATAGTTAGGTATTATTTCAATATATTGAATATTGAATGGAAGTTCACGCTAGTTAATCCAGACGTCAGAATAATATGTTGGACATTTAAAAGAGACGCCCATAGATCCTCGATAAAAGAAATTTACGCATCGGGGACGCGTCCACATTAAAACTTGAAAACGTTCAAAAATAGCCAAGAATAAAACCTGGTAATTTTTCAACAGCGCCAGGTGGGCTGTAGGAAAACTTTCCTGTAGTATCCGTTGCTATTTTTGAGCATTTTATAACATTTAAACAATAACTTGAAAAATTATTTCTCCATGGCTTCTGCTTATATGTATGAGTATTAGTAAAAACTACGAATTCATCCACAACGAAGTTGTTATCTTTTCAGAAGCTTTGTCAATTGCCTAATGTGAACTGATTCCATTTCTTTTTTATAGCAGATATATTGCTACGACTTGATCTGATTTAACAATACTAAACTTTGACATGTACTTGTTCTAAAATATAAATAACACGAGTGAGGAAGTTTCCAGTGAAATCTAGGTGACATATACTGAATTTGTTACTCATTCTAAAATATAAATTACACAAGTGAGGAAGTTTCCAGTGCAATCTAGATATTTTACTGAATTTATGCTTTTCCAGAGGTTGGAAGGCCGTGGGGCCGCACGCTCTGCTGGAGCATACTAAAATTTTAGCCATCGCTCAGAAACACAACAGGGACGTCGGTCAAATTCTTGTCAAGTTTCACGTGAGTGTTACTTTATTCAATGCTTTAATTGTGTCTTACTTTGTTTAATTCTTTAATCTCATGTAACTTTATTTAATGCTTTAATCTTGTGTTACTTTGTTTAATGCTTTAGTGTTGTGTAACTCGGGAACGCTATTTTACGTCACCTGTTTTGCTTTTCTTTCAAGGTTTGTTTGTCTTTACTTTTTCTCATCGTTTTCCATTTCTTCCAGCTTCGTTAGATTGCTACGTTAACTTTCAACTGCTTACTGAAGAGTAATGCCGTCGATTTATTTGAATCCAATTTAACTAAGAAGCTTTAGCTGAATTAAAAATGTTCTCATAACGCATACTGACAAAAAATTAAAATAGAATAGTAATTTCATGTTGTTTATTATCGACCAGGATTGAGTTTCAGGATATTGGGAAATTCTATTGAACGTTTTAAACTCTCTAATGATAGAATGCGATGCTAACAAATTATAACATCCACTGCCCTCATGTGATTAATGTCTTAATTTGTTTCAGGTTCAACGAGGAGTTATTGTTGTCCCTAAATCCTCGAACTTACGGCGGATGAAGTCTAACTTTCAGGTGAGGATGGAAATGTCACTGAGTTGCTTTGTTGAAGTGAGTGTAGTTTCTGCACCTTGATATCGGTTTGTTTACGCCATTGGGAAATGCTTTTTGTACCAACAGACATATCAAATGACATACAAAACTGATAGTTTGTATTTTTACTAAATTAAGCGTAAGCATGATTATAGATGAGATGTGACTGCTTGTGCATAATTAAATTTGTCAAGTCTATCTGAGTTTGAGTTTATGAACGAGATTTCTTGTTTATGTACGAAAACTTTGGCAGTTTTTTATAATCTTTTTTGAACATATAGCAATTTGAAATGTTACTTGAACTATTTCTATTCGTAGGGTATAATTCAATTTTTTTCTGTTAAATTTCATTTTCAATTGTGTCAGTATTAGTCTCAAACTTTGAATGAATGTTATTTTGAGAAGAAATTACTCTATGGTCATTGATTTTAAAAAAATTATTTGTGTTTTAAACTAAAACCTTGTTTTTTGTTATCATAAAAAAATGGAGTCGTGAAGTAACAGAAGATTCTCAACTTGCTCCACTACTCTCAAACTTTTAGAATATTGTTGTGAGTTAAATTTAAAATTTTAGTATTTTAGAGGTTGAAGTGAATGGTTACGTGAAGTTTTTTGTAATTTCCGGAAAGAACGCCACAATTTTTCCCACTGAAACAAGTTTATTTTGCTGAAGGTGTGCGTACAGCAAGCATTTTGTCTCTGAGAAAATAAGCAATGACTCTAACAAATACGTTAATTTCTTAGCCAAATAATATGCAGGTTTATCAAATATTTTTCAAGAATTTGGATTCATAGAAAGAAAAAGTACGATTTCATCTTCGAGGAAATAATTAGAAAGAGGTTAGCCAAATACTGTTTTCTATGTTATTGAGATGCTTAAGCCATTTTGTTTTTGATGACAAAAAGGTAGTTAAATTCAAGTTTTAATGAACAGTTTCATGTGTTTGTTGTGCTGGCTTGAAAGCATGATTTTATTTTTATTCTGTTCCCTATTGCGCGGAAATTTTAAATAATTTCATAAGAAAAGGCTCATACAAATATACTGCCTGCAAAAGGTCAGTGGAGTTAAAAGTAGAAACTAAACCACCTACATACATATAGAGAATAATAATTTAGCGAATGCACGAGAAAGTAGGTAATTACACACCAGTACAACACACAAGGAAATGTCCTAGCAGAAAACTGAATATCGTTCAGGCCAGGCTCACTTTCAATGAACGTTTTCCACTTCGTTCGTAGATTATGTTGCAATTTTGTAGAATTGCCAGATATTCAACATTTTAAACGATGGTACATTTATTTTTCATTAAACCTTGTAATAATATCTGCTCTTCCAGGTTTTTGATTTCGAACTTTCGTGTGAGGACATGGAAGAGTTGTTGAAGTTAGACTGCAGTGGTCGTTTCCTGCAACTGGAGGGGTAAGTTCAGTTTGAATTTTCTTTTATTCCGTGCGTTGTAAAATAATATCTATATTTTCACAGGTAGGATCACTCAGGTGAAGTTTGAAATGAAGTCTCAACATGAACAGTGAATAGAATAAGTTATCTTTGATTCACTGTTGAGTGTTGATTATAAGTTTTCAAGGTGACATAGATTCTAAGTATTTTCCACCGTGTGCCATGAACTGAAATATTATAGATATCAAAGTCCAGTCTAAATGAGTCGTGTTAAGTAGACAGTCCATAAACATTGATATTTACTTTTTTCAATCTATTTTAGAGAAATATTAATTTTAGCTATGCATAGAAGGCTAGAAGTACCTGAATCTCGGTGTTCTCAAACAAGTTATTATATTATGACTAATTGTTAAACTTTTAACGATAAAACTGACGGTTTTAATTTGAGCTGAATTGCGTATTCCCTTGCTTGTCAATAGTGTAGAATCTTATGATCGACTGATAAAAATCCTACTCGTTTTTCAATTCGTCTCAGTTCTAGGGTAGAAACTTATGATGGACTGATAAAAATCCGACTCGTATTTCAATTTCTTCTCATTGATTGTCAAAAACAAATTACTGTTGCTAAGCAAAGCACCAATTTTGTTGTGACATGAATGATTTGTTGGTTAGACCTAAGGCCTTTCTTCCATTTTAACCCTGAGAAAATCATGGATTTCTATATTTTCGTTATTAAGCATAGCACCAATCTTGCTGCGACATAAACAATTTTTCTGTTAGACCTATGTATTTTCTTCTATTTTGAACAGAAAAAATGACCATGATTTTAATTTTTTGGGGGTTTAATAACTTTTTTCGTAATTCTTTCCAGCCTTTCGGATCACCCGGAAAATCCATACAAGGATGAATACTAATATCGCCCCACCACTACATTGTCACCGGCTATAATGCTCACGTAAATTTATTAATCGCACTTAATCGTTTTTATTTTCTACATTATGTTTGTGTTTCCATGTTTTACTATTTGTAGGTGCGATCTTGTATAAAGGGCAGAATACAAAAGTTCTGGGCTCGGACTAGTAATGTTTTCAACTTTCCGTTTCGTTTCTCCAGTTTAACCGAAGGTGTGTGAAGAATGCCGTGGTAAGGACAGAGTTCGGGTCCGTAAAAATGATTGTGATGTCACTGGCGTCCCGAGGTGTCTTAACCAATAACTAAATACATCAGTAAAGTAGTTCATATATTTTAGAGTTCACTTTTTAGTAATCATTCAAATTCAATCTGCCTTTCAAAAATAATAATAATTTTACTAGCTGTTCGTTTAATATTCGATTTTAAAAATACTTCTAGTGATACCAGAGTGTAGGTGTAGTACGTGTTGGTACCAGTGACGTCACAATTTCGAGTATTATGTGTCGAGTGCTCCTGGTCAATCGACGTACAGTATAACCTCTCACTAGTGCAAACTATGTGCAAAGTAGATCTAGCTTGCTACCTAGTTTCACATTTATTGTATCAAAACAAACACAAATGAAATTCTGATAGAACGTTAGGACGTAATTAGTTGCTCAATTTTTTGTGACATTTCTCTGCATTGCCTCTCGAAGAGAATTTCTTGATTTGCGTATTACATCGAAAATTACCTATGTCATCGGTCTTTGTTTTTGCTGTAAATTTGCGTACGGTGAGTTTCTGATTCTTTTTTAAATCGAGGCAGTTCAATTGTGGCCCTTCTTTAGTTGGCCTTCAATGGGGCTTTGATTGTGGGTTTGGGTGTTCATTAGTGCCTACGTGTTTACAACTGAACTGTCATCGTGTGAACTTGAATTGATAATTTTATTTTTGCCGTGATACTCACTCTGCGTTGACGAGTCTGGATGGATGGATGATCTTAGAGCATGGAGGTGTGACAGTTTATATGTAGAGCAATTACTTTAATGGCTCTTTTGGGCAGTCAGTTCACTTTTTTCACTTTTTCATGCTCACTCGAAATGATACTTTTGAATATCTGCCGAAAAAAGCTATTCTAATATTATTCCCCGATGTCATGAAATCCAAAGCTTATATTTCATGTACGTGTAAACTGTTAAAAGTGTTTTCACCCCCCAAAGTTCATTATCTCTATTGTTTTCATGAATTAACAAATACTATTCAACCTCAATTACCCAGCTATAGGACACATTTTTATGTCTTTCTTCTCCGTTTTTGTGCAAGCATCAAACTGGACCGTCATGGTACTTACATATGTTTATCAATTACGGGCATTTGCATCATATTTCGGAGATAATGTTACTTTTTCTAATTTGAAACCCTCATAGGACATTCATGTCCTAAAATATTCTTGTTAGACTTGTGTGGTGCAAATTGTCAAATCATTTCTTACGTTCTTGAGTATATTATGGCCACGCTATCTAGGTGGTTAATTTCACGTATTACTTCAATTGTCTTATACATGTCTTGATAGCCGTTGTAAATCAATCGTTTTCATGTTTCAGACACAGGTTGACTTTTTTGTGCCGCTATCATTAACATTGAAATATTATAAATTCGTGGCGTGTTACAAAATATTTTCTCCCAGTCCTTTAAATGGAATACTAGCTTAAGAAAATATAGTTGCGAATGTCGACCTCGCTGCCTTAGACGCAGGATTATTTTAGTCCATCCATTTAACTTTCAATAAATTCTTAATTTCGTATGTCCCTGAGCTTCGTATTTTAGTGCACTAAATGTAAGTATGCACTAAAAAAAGTGTTTTCAACAATGCATCATCACTAAAATTGTGTTTTCTTTTATAATTGTAGTTACATATATCATTGCCATGAATCACTTGTTCTCATGTGTGTTTACTTCAAGATCTTATAAAAAACAATGATGTATGATCTTTTTGTAACATCTATATTGGAAATAAAATGTTTTTTCTTTTAAATTACAATTTTGAGAGTGGTGTTATTTTATGTTCCACATTAATTCTCGAATTGCATTGCTCTAGATTCAGCGAAATCTATTCGAAGGGTTAATCAAGGCCTTGAAGAAACTATTTGGACACTTCTTAATTAATGCGTGTATTTCCATCGGTTGATCTTTGGCTAGGTTTACTTAGGTTTTGTGTCAGTATATTTGAATTGATGCTCTTTTCTCTACAATCTTCCACGCTAGTTATCTAGTTCGTTTCTAATGTATTGCATGCGAATAAAGCATGTGACGTACGAGGCTTCCAAAATGAACGAAGAACGAAGAGTTGGCAGCTCAGCGCGTGTTGTAGACAGGCTAAGTTCTTTCGCTTCGTTAGCCTTTTTAAGAATCAGAAGAATGCACAACAGAAATCTATGACTGAATCGCTTGTGAGCGCACAGCTGCAGATGTCATCGAAATGTCGTGAGGCCTTCGAGGGATCAAACAGGAGTGCAGAAATGGCCTGAGAATGCATGTACCATTTTCATGGGGGGGAAGTTGAGTGTTCTAAGCTATATAAACTACAATAACGGTTATATAGTCAAAAATAAAGAGTGCTCAGGAAAACTGACATGTAATTTTCCTCAATGGCGCAACTTGATGTGGTTGTACCTCTCTCGCTGCAGTGCTTGTCACGTTATGCTAACAACAGCCGTAATAGTACGCCGAACTTGAACAGTTCTTCACATCATCAGCACTTTCATTATCAAGTTTTTTGAGCTTTTTAGGCGAAACGTATCCATTGAAATTCATAACACCGATCATATTGCATCCTCTACCTGATCTTATCTGATGAAAGCTGTTGGAGCAGCTCCTTCTCTAATGCCATACAACTTCCTGTTTCACTGTCCATTACAGCGGTAGAGAAGTCATTTTCAACTCATCAACTATCAATCGCTCAACTCGAAGAATTTCGGTATAAAAATTCCCAAAATGACGCGCACTTCATAAGGTCTATCTAATTAGGTATCAATAACACCTACCCTCTGTGAGTACCTGCGAAGAAGGTACAAATATTACCCTCTGTAAATACCAGCAGAGCATCGCAATCGTTTTTATCATTTCTTCAGCGTGAGAAGGCCTAACATGCACGGATCTATGAAAAGCCCTTTCTGAAGCTTCAAATACTACTCTCAGATTTGAAAATTTTCCTTGCACAGTCAACTCGTTCGAGAAGGCAACACCAGATTATTTGCTATCATTACAAGGTGTACAAGTGAAACTGTCAAGGTTTCAAAAAACTTGTAGAAATTTTTTACAGGAAATCTTTCGCAGTGCAAACCTAAGTACAGAAATTATATGGATCACACAACTAAAATCCCCAATAGCAAATAAAACAATAAAAGTTGTGCTCAGAGATTCCGTCCCACCGCTCAGATGACCTCGCGTGAAGGCATAGGGAAGAAAAGAATCAAAATGCATTAAATGGAAGTTGCAAACGAATTAGGTAACACTTATTGAATATTAAACAGGGCCTTTAAAAAAGTGAAGGCAATTACGGGGACTTTCCTCCGAGTTCTCTTGGAGGTTCAGGTAAGGGCACAATGACCAATGCTCATTTATTGCTCACCACAATAGATGTACTCGGGACAAGTGATGAAAACCTCAATGTTTAATTATTGATACCAACAGAATGAGACGTTAGGAAGTGTACGAATTTTCAGCCTTGGTTCGGGTGGCTTGTTTGTTTTATTTTGCTAGCGCGTTTATTAGATTTAAGATAAATTTAAGAAAATTAAGTTTAGTCGGTTTATGTTTGTAATATAAAGAGCAGGATCTAGGTAGCGATTTCTTGGCACGGCAGATTCCGATATTCTTCACGTCTAACAGTAGATGGAAAGTGTATTGTTGCGTGCGTTAGCACCAATAAGCAGATTTGCGCAGACCTCCAACCCTGCACTTCCATTGGCGTCAACTGCGCATTCAACTTATTTATTCCACCAGACAGCGTATATCACTCTGAGCACCAAAGCTTCAACGCTGCTCTTTACTCACCTGCTGGAGGCGCTCGGCTACAACGCTGCTCTTTACTCACCTGCTGGAGGCGCTCGGCTACAACGCTGCTCTTTACTCACCTGCTCGAGGCGCTCGGCTACAACGCTGCTCTTTACTCACCTGCTGGAGGCGCTCGGCTACAACGCTGCTCTTTACTCACCTGCTGGAGGCGCTCGGCTACAACGCTGCTCCTTACTTACCTGCTGGAGGCGCTCGGCTACAACGCTGCTCCTTACTCACCTGCTGGAGGCGCTCGGCTACAACGCTGTTTTGTTCCTGAATTCTGTATCAGTAGTGTTGAAGTCATTGATGTAGATGAGGCATCCTGAATGATTAAATCGGCTATACTCAGTTGTCTGGCACGATGTACCCCCACACCCGTAAGGTATGCAATTCTTTCTGCCTGCTCTGCATCCCGAACCTCCAACATCATCTCAAGGCTCATGCTGAATGCCCTTTTTGGGTTTGACCCAATAACTTCTACAATTCTTATGTCATAAAGATTCACCGTCCTCTTTTTTTCCAGTGCTCAAGGTGACAGAGAAGTACATAGGAGAATATTTTACTTGGTCAGCATTCAAGGGAGGTATTTCCTTTTGTATTTTCTTACAACTTTTCTGTTATCTGCGCCTGCTACTACCGAGTTCGCTGGCGTGAGCCAACAAGACCTTTTCTTTAATTTCTGCTAACTGGCTCTCTACCTTAGCTATCTTACTGGCACTCAGATCAGCAGGCATACTTTCTAATGTTCTTCATCAATTTCATTGAGCATGGTCTCTATTGCCTTTTTATATTTCTCTCAGTAATTGCCATCGTGTTCACTCGCTCCATCTCGCTAAAAGAACCTGCTCAGGTTCCCTCGTGGCATGGCCATTGAGTATCGTCCACTAATCTTTCATGAGGTCCGTTGGACACCTTTACTCATTTCTCATGTTTCTTTCGTATGGGGTGGGTCCCTTTGAAAATTCAAGGGGGCCGAGTTTAGTCCCACTTCCCGCACAAGACACTCTACTGCTCAGAATGACCGTCGTGTGTTTGTCGATTTTCATTTTTCGTGTCTTAATAATAGATGTCACTCTTAATAATAGATGAAAAGAAATAAGCAGTGGCGGTTTCGGTTTCAGTTCACTGGTAAATTGATCCACTCATTTTTGCTGTACATGCGCACTGTAATAATCACTTTCAAACAAATTAGAGATCCAGAGCCTTATAAACTCGAGTCTGTCTCGTGGATACACAGTTCGGCGGGGTATTGCCACGGTAGAGGAAACAAGGTAGGTGTAAACCAGTCATTTTTTCGTTGACGGTGTGGTTTTGCTGACTTCACGGGAACGAACCAATAGCGGCACTCATATTGCATCTGGTAGCACTGCTAACCTCAAATCTAGCTCCACTATTGGCCCAACGATATGGCGTTTTGGTGACGTCAAAATGTTTGCTTGAATTAAGTCGTTCTATTGGCTAGCCGAACAAGGGGAGGTGTATTTTCTCCCATAGAAATGACCCTACCTTGTTTCCTCTACCGTGAGCATTGCATATTACAATATACATACACAAACTAGCAGTTGCTTTCACTAATGCTGAATTTCTCTATCTAGAATAGGACACGAATGGGCATAACTATCTCTATTGCGGCTCAAAAATACTATATACAAAGTGTTTATTACTGTCACAAAAAATAACTTACCTTCGAAATAAGCTTAGAAATGGAAACTTCACTCGAACGCAAATTTGTTCTAGAAAGATATTGAACCCCGTCATTTTTGACAGTGTACACTACTTCAACAGTAACACACAGAGCTAAAAATAAAAAGCCCTGATGTTAGTAGGAGCGCTCCAAGTTGGTTCTCCCCACTGACAACAATTCAATACATAAGCTTACGAACACCATGTAATGAATTTACATAAACACCATGTTATGAGTTGTATCCAAGTGGGTATACTTCGAGTATCACCTCGGGAGAGTGAGGGTAGGCTAGAGTACTTATGAACAAGTAATCCTGATCAAACAAATCCTTGTCTGTAGACTCCTCCCTTCACAATATAAATAATAACACAATTCGACATCGGTAAAACTTCGTAAATGGAACAGCAAAAACTCTCCAGTAGTATATAGTATAGTCACACAGGCCCTATTTCAGCACCCTTCCTATGCTGTGCTCGCTAGCACGGTGACCATTCAAGTTACTCTTAGAAGCAGCAGAATACTTATAGAAGCCAGACTTCAACAGTTTACTAACAAGTTATGCTTGCGATCTCTGTGCTGCTTCAAATTACAACTCGAACCAGTTGAATAGTCACACAGTTCACATTTCAGTAGATTCCCTAATTTATGCTTAGTAGCTAAGTGCTGTTTCAAACCACCAGTGTAAAAAGTATAAAAGTCGCACAGTTTACATTTCAGTGGATTCCCTAATTTATGCTTCCTAGCTTGGTGCTGTTTCAATCCAGATGGGCCAAAAGTAGAATAGTCACACAGCTCACATTTCAGTAGATTCCCTAATTTATGCTTGTAAGCTTTGTGCAGTTTCAAATTAGAAGTGTAACAAGTAGAATAGTTACACAGTTCGCATTTCAGTAGATTCCCTAATTGATGCTTGCAAGCTTGGTGCAGTTTCATTTGAGAATAGCCATAAGTAGAATAATTACACAGTTCGCATTTCAGTAGACTCCCTAGTTTATGCTTGCAAGCTTGGTGCCGTTTCAATCCAGATGGGTCAAAAGTAGAATAGTCACACAGCTCACATTTCAGTAGATTCCCTAATTTATGCTTGCAAGCTTGGTGCAGTTTCATTTTAGAATTACTACAAGTAGAATAATTACACAGCTCACATTTCATTCGATTCCCTAATTTATGCTTGCAAGCTTGGTGCTGTTTCAATCCAGATGGGTCA